>CM053786.1:360123153-360245653 GCA_028749045.1 Cupressus sempervirens
GAGTTTCAATCCACATGACACTCATAATTAGTTCTCATGCTCATTTGCAATCTTTCTCCCCTCTCTCTTTCATATACCATATTACTTGTTTATGTTAATTATTATATTATCATATCATCTTTCAATGTTGACCATAACATCAATTTTTACATAGTAAGGGCTTTCCATACTTAACCAAGGTTGGTTCTTACTACTTGTCTAATCAATGTGCAATAGGGGTTTTCCTCCATCAAGTGAGGCCCATCTTTATTTCACTCCTTAGTGTAGGAGGAGTTATCCTACATTAACATGGGAGGAAATTCTATTAATTTTCTTTATCCATTGACCTTTTACCCATATATCTATCTATTCAACTATCCATGGAGGTGGGAATGCCAAAGTGGGGGTTTGACTAGAGAAAGCCTCTTAATAATAAGCCACAACACTTTTTCTCTATCTGTGTATAGGTCATGAACATTTCTATGAAATTATGCTTGGGATTTAATTGAATAGACTTCATTTTCTACAAATTTCACATTTCTTCCACATATGACTGCAACATAGTGCACAAACATCCACTTGGCACACTATCATTCGAAGCTAAGGATTTGAGCCTCTTAGGTATTATTGTCTTATGTATTTAATTTATACTTCTAAAGTCAAAGTATCTACATAAATATTTTATAACTTGAGTTATAATATTTCTAAGGTATAGATAATATCGTTTAGTTAGTTTATATTTTTTGTAACCTAGGATATTTTCATTACACGCTTAATTAAGTTTCTTTTTGCTCAAAGTTATTTTTTTGATTAAGGGTTTAAAAAATTTTTTTATAGGAGACCTAAAACCCTAATAATTAATACAAAATATATTTAAAGAAGTTCCAACATGAAATAATGCTATAAGAAACTAGCACGCCCAAAACATGAACAACCAACAAAATGACTAGCACCTAAATAGCTACCAACAACATAATGAAAATAGGAGACATAAAAAATAGGTAGGACACCAAAAAATAGAAATAACCTACATTGTAGACATTTTTTTGGATCCATGATTGGCTTCTCCTTTAGCTCCTTGATTTTTTCTATGGCCACTTTAAGATCCTCTTTGTTTGACTCCATGCTCTTAGACTTCAGTTTCCTAGAACTCGCTCTAGTTTTTTTCAGTTTCCCTGGAGAGTTTCCATCATACAAAGGGTCCTCTAAATCAAGAACCAATGTCTTGTCAAAATTAAGATACACATTACTCGCTAGTTTATTTAGACATTTAATAGTGACCTCCATAATCCCTTGGTAGCTCTTAATCATAATGCTGATTAATTTTTCCATTTTCTCAATTCTCTCTATTAGACTCAGAATGACATTATCCTTATTAGTAAGATCCCCTTTTTTCTCTTTATTAGTACTATCCTATATTTCATTTAGGATTTCTTCCATCTTTGCATTCAAGGCTTTGTAGTTAATGTTCAGGAGTTTAATATAATTGAAGGACCATTTTTCCATCTGGAACATCTACATAGAGATGACCTTCAATATTTGCACAACTCCAAGAGGAGAGGAGGTTCAACATTCAAATCCTTAAGATCATCCTCCAAAAACTTGACACTAACCTCATCCATATCAACTATATTGAACATTGGGAAAATTCCTTTTCTAGATTACCAACATCATCAAGAGTCTCTTTTTGGACCAAAACATTAGGAGAGATATGCACATCATGGTCTATTAAATCAAAAACATCATATAGGTGGGGAGCTTCTTTATTCGATTCCTCAAAATTTGCCTCATTATTAACCACTTTTAACTCCTCATCCTTGTTGTTATATGAAAGACCTCTATTTTAATTTGAGTCAACAGAAACAGGGGACAAAAATTTGCTAAGAGGCCTATATATTTTCTCCACATAACCATACAATTGCTCACATTCCGCTTCTTCCACAATCTCCAAGCTCTTCCCTTCATCCTTACTCTCACCTTTTGATTTAGTTTCCATCTCCTTGTAATTCACATTTTTCTTTTCCCTCTTAGTTGACTTAGGCTTAATTTCATCCAGTTTAGAAATCATATGTTTTCCATACCCTTTAATACTTCACAAGCTATGAGGGTTATTTTCTATTTTTATCATCACAGTTCTCAAGAAGGTCTCTTTCACATTATCCACCATAAATTTAAAGATCAAGCACATCATTTCTTCATGCATAATGAGTTTATTTAGTTTTTCCCTAAATTCCTTGATGCTTTGAGTTAAATAATAGAGAAAGTAGAAAGGAAAACAAAGTCTTTCCTTATACCTAAAGGGATTTATATGGATGAAATGGTAGTTATGGGCTTTATCATAACATTCATGTAGAGTGATGTATTAAATTACATCCTTAAGAACCTTATTCCACAAGGTCTTAATCAAAGAAATTCCATAAATCCCCATTTTTCCATACCTAAAACCCCATCATCTTATTTATGAAATATCTTAACAACTTCGTCAAAAAATTCTTTGCTTTGGTAAAAATGCATACCTTTAGCTTTAAGACTAGGGATTGTCACCATGACTTCAATGTTTAGCCTCAAACATATTTGGACCATCATTTTTACTGACCCTGCCTCCCAACTGTGGAGGAATTATTCCATAATTTTTTGTTTTGACTCCTTTATTCTCTCTATAAATAGAACCATACCTCTATTTTCAATCTTCTCCCAAACCTCTAGTTCCTTTCTCCACTTATAATAGTTCCTTGGCTCTCTCCAATTCAAAGATCCACCTATGATATCAATATAGAAAATAGATCTTTATAGAGTACCACTCAGATTAGAAAATGCAAAACAAGTGAAGGAAATAAGAGTAGTTGTAAATAAAATACGCACAAAGTGTGGCAATACCTTTGAATCTTAGGCTTCACTCTTGCGAGAGTATTGTAATCATTAAAAATTATGTACATTTTACTACCTTTGATAATAGCAAATATTTATAACATCAACAACTTTACTAAGTGCCTTGTCATAATTAATGAGCACTTTTAGATTTTCAAACCCTTCTATGCCATCATTCCAATGAATGGAAGAAACATTAGCAAGCACCACATTCATTAACACATCAAAAACCCCATTCGCTTCTCAATATAGGTGGCTAATATACATATTTTGAAGTTTTTTAAAAATAATTTTAGCCCCTTGCATGATATTATCTATAGTCCATGAAATTATAGCCTTATTAAAAATACAATTAAGACTATTTTGGGAATCTCCCTCAATCCATACCACTTACTGCCACATTTCTCCACCACTCTTAAACCATGATGTAAATTCTTTGCCTCATCTAAATGGTTCATCTCAATCCCAAGAGGGACATCAATGAATTCAATTAGATTTCCTCGACTATTTCTAAAAATCACCCCACAACCAGTGACACCTAGGTTCCCCTTAGCAATCCCATCAAAATTCATCTTGGGCCAGCCTTGAGGTGGGAGGTTCCATCTTGCATTATTTTATATCTTTTTATCTTACTTTTTATTACTTTCCTTTACTGCTCCAAGCTCACCATCTTTGGAAACAATTTTCTCTTGAATGCCACTCTTGAAATTCTCAATGACATTGATCTTGATTCTTTTAGCCAACAATGCTAGAGGAAACTTTCACCTACACATTTCCACATAGCAATACAAGTTATCAATTTCCCCTTCTTCCATAGTCTTAAAGCTCTTCCCTTTATTCTCACTCTCACCATTTGACTTAGTTTCCATCTCCTTGCAATTCACATTTTTCTTTTTCTTCTTAGTCAACTCAGGATTAACTTCACCTAGTTCAATAATCATATATTTTCCTTCCCTTTACTACCTCTAAATCTCTAAGGGCTAATTTACCTTTTTATCATCACATTCATGGGGAATTTCTCTTTCACATTATCCATCGTAAATTCACATGTTAAGTGCATAATCTCTTCATGAAAAATGAGTTTATTTAGTTTTTCCCTATAGGCCTTGATGCTTTGAGTCAAAGAAAAGAGAAAATAGAAAAGAAAACAAACTCTTTCCTTATACCTAAAGTGATTTAGAAGGACAAAATGATAGTTATGGGCTCTATCATAGTGTCCTTCCAAAGTGATGTATTGAATTACACCATTAAGAACATTCTTCTATAGGGTCTTAATTGAAGAAATCACATAAAACCCCCCTTTTTCCATGCCTAAAACCCCATCCTCTTGTTTAGGAAATCTTTTAAGTGATTCTTCAATTTTTCTTATTTCATAAAAATGTACACCTTTAGTTTTAAGACTAGTGATTGTCACCATGACCTCAATGTTCAACTTCAAATATCTTTGGACCACCATTTTACTGACCCCGCCTCCCAACCGTAGATGAACTATTCCATAATTTATGGGTTTGACTACTTTAATCTCTCTATAAATATAACCAAACCTCTATTTTCAAGCTTCTCCTATACCTCTAGTTCCTTTCTCCCCTTATCATAGTTCCCTAGCTCTATTCTATTCAAAGATCCACCTATGATATCAATGTAGAAAATAGATCTTTGCAAAGTACCACTCATAATGGAAATTGCAACACAAGTGAAGGAAAAAAGACTAGATACAAATAAAATACCCACAAAGCATGAAAATATCTTTGAATCTTAGGCTTCACTCTTGTGAGAGTATCACAATCATTAAAAATCATGTACATTTTACTACCTTTCATAATGCAAAAGATTTATAATATCAATAACTGTACTAAACGTCTTATCATAATTGATGAGCACTTTTAGTCTTGTGAGAGTATCGTAATCATTAAAAATAATGTACCATTTACCACCTTTCATAATAGGAAATATTTGTAATATCAATAACTTTACCAAACCTCTTGTCATAATTCATGAGCACTTTTAGATTTTCAAACCTTTCCATGCCATCATTCCAATGAATGGAAGAAACATTAGCAATCACCACAGTCGCTAACATGTCAACAACCCGATTAGCTTCTCTATATAGGTGGCTTATATAGACCTTTTTAAGTTTGTTTAAAATAATTTAATGTTCTTGAATTATATTATCCATAGTCCAAGATAGTGTATAGCCTTATTAGAAATATGATTGAGAACATTTTGGGAATCTCTCTCAATCCATAACCATTTATTGTCACATTTCTCTGCCAATCTTAAACCCTGAAGTAAATCCATTGCCTTGACAAAATGGTTCATTTGGATCTCAAGAGGGACATCAATTACTTTAATTAGATTTCCTCTATCATTTCTAACAATCACTCCAATAGCCACACCTAGGTTCCCCTTGGAAGCCCCATTAAAATTCATCTTGAGCCAGCCTTGAGGTGGGAATTCCCATCTTGCATTATCTCATCTCTCTTTATTTAACTCTTTATTATTTTCCTTGACTCCATTAGGCTCACCATCTTTGGGAAAAAGTTTCTCTTGAATAGGACTCTTGAAATTCTTAATGACATTGATCATGATTCTTTTAGCTAACAATGTTAGAGGACACTTTCCGCTACACATTTCCACATAGCCGTACAAGTGATCACTTTCCCCTTCCTCTTCAATCTCAAAGCTCTTCTCTTCATCCTCACTCCAACCTTTTGAATCGGTTTCCATCTCCTTTTAATTCAATTTTTTATTTTTTCCTCCTAGTTGAATCAAGGTTAACTTCACCCAGTTCAATAATCATATATTTTTGCTTCCCTTTACTTCTCCTCAAGCTCTAAGGGCTATTTTAATTTTTTATCATCATAGCCCTCGGGAAGGTCTCTTTTACATTATCCACCATAAATTCAAAGATTAAGCACATCATCTCTTTGCAAAGAATGGGTTTATTTAGTTTTTCTCTATAGGGCTTGATGCTTTGAGTCAAAGAATAGAGAAAATAGAAAGGAAAAAAACTCTTTCCTTATACTTAAAGTTATTTAGAAGGACAAAATCATAGTTATGGGCTCTATCATAAAGTTCATCTAGACTGATGTATTGAATTATATTCTTAAGAACCTTCTTCCATGGGGACTTAATCATAGAAATTACATAAAACCCTACCTTTTTTGTACCTGAAACCCCATCATCTTGTTTAGGAAATATTTTAACAACTTCTTCAAAAATTTCTTTGTTTTCATAAGAATTCATACCTTTAGTTTTAAGACCATTGATTGTCACCATGACTTCAAAGTTCAGCTTCAAATATCTTTGGACCACCATTTTACTAACCTTGCCTCCCAACCATGGATGTATTATTCCATAATTTCTAGTTTAGCCTCCTTTATTCTCCCCATAAACAAAACCAAACCTCTATTTTCAAGCTTCTCCTAGAGCTATGGTTCCTTTCTCCACTTATCATAGCTCCATGACTCTCTGCTATTCAAAAACCCACCTATGATATCAATGCAGAAAATAGATCTTTGTAGAGTATTAATCAGAATATAAAATGCAACATAGGTGAAGAAAAAAAGACTAGTTACAAATAAAATACCCATAAAGCATGACAATATCTTTAAATCTTAGGCTTCACTCTTGCAATAGTTTCGTAATTGTTGATACAAAAGTCTGCACCCTTGCTTGAGGTATGACCCTCAAACGACCTCATGTAACATGGAAACAACCTCCAAGTGTGGGACTTGCACTTTGAGATTGAATCTCTAGAGAAGGCCGGATTCCTTATGACTAGGATGCACCTAAACTACAATTTTTCAGGAAAAGGGAGCAGGATATGCTAAAAATTAAATTTCTGAAAGGGAAAGGTGATGCACCAGATTGGAATGTGGTTACAGTCTCTACCCAAAAGATGCACAACACATGAATGAGACACTCCAATACATAGATCTAAACTCTAATATACCTTCAAAGAGCTCACATGCAGGTTGGAAACTGATTGGGTGTTGAAAGGAAGGATAAACTTCACAAAACCAACACTTCACCAACAAATTGAACACAACATACAAACCTTAGAAACTAGAAAAGAAACATTCACTACAAGGAAAATAACATGCACAAGATAGTAGAATGGAAAGAAGAGGTAAAGTTGAGAAGTTTCATTAATGGAAAGGAAACAGTTGCAGAGCATAACGCTATTGCAAAATACAAGCAGAGAAGAACCCAAAACATATTTACAATTAGCTTTTAATGAGTTTAGGCATAACTCTAATTTAAGTATGGAGTTCAAACCCCAACCAAGATCAAGTTGAGTTGCAGAGAAGCAAATAATTGAGAATTAGAAAGAAATCTAATCGTGAAGTGCACTTGCCTATGGCTGTGACATGAAGAGAAAAAAATAATGCATCCAGCCATAAGAGGTCAAATCCCCAAAGATTTGATCATTTTATGCATTAAAGAGGCATGGAGGGTATTGGCATCATGCAAACAAGGTCCAAGAAGTCACTCAACACTAAAGAACATGCCTTGATGGCATGTCATGGTTGCAAGAAGATGATTTGTGCCACTAGCAGAAATAAACAACAAGGAGGGATAACACGACGTGTTATCCACCCACAAAATGTAGGGTTGATCACATCGGGGTGGGGGGGAGATGTGATTTCCCCAAAAATGAATGCTAGCAATTATGAAGATCTTCCATTCAAAATGAATGACCTAGATGTTGCAAGAATTTCTCCCAATGACAGATTAAGTCACCATTGTTGACCAAAGATCTTCCTTTTGAAATAGATGGCATAGATGCCATGAAAATCTCCATAATTGAGAGATTAAGACACAACCATCAATGTAGATGATCATTATTTCCAACAAATAGTTGAGATGTAGTGCGAAGATCCCAAAGATGTGATCAAATCTAATGGTTGTCGCATCTTCACAAAGGGACAAGGTAGTGATGTGAAAATGTAAGATCTGTTAGATTAAAGGATCTTAGGAAAGAGGGAAGCATATAGCACTTAAGGTGGCACCCTTCACCATGTGACACAATTTTGGGCTTTAGAGCATCAAAGAAATGCTACTGCATGAAGAAACCCCAAAATGAAGATGCGTGCCAACATCCTTTTTTTTTGTGAAACCCCGCTGAGCCAAACACGAAGACACAACAACCGTTGATCTTGTCTACATGCATATGAAACCCTAGAGCTTACTAGCTACTAACATGGAAGTATGTGGACCAATCAAGGACAACAAAAAATTGTCACCCACAAACTCACAAAAGCTAAGCTAGCACACATGGGTGAATCATCATCGACATAACTCTAGTAACTGTGGATCCATCAAAGCCAACTTGAAAGGTCATGTTATCCCTCTGCAAGGAATCTAGTCCACTAAAGATCTCTCAAATATGATATCACTATTGGGCTAAATGGGGGCAAAAATAGTCAACATTCTTAGCGATTCAAAGGGGATTCTTGCCTACTAAGCGTAGGATCAATGACCTTAAGAAATCCATTGGGCATGGAGTCACCAAAGGAAACAAGACACCATTCCACCTACAACTTCACAAAAATCTACCTCTGCAACTAGAAAAATAGAAAATTTGCTATATCCAGGAGGAAATAGTTGTGCTTGTGCACTTCTTGGAAAGTTGGAAAACACCTACTCTACTATATACAAGTATTTACAACAAAATGATCAAACAAAGCCATTGAATGGCTTATTGAAGTAGTTTCCCTTCCTCACAACTTGATTTATCCTTCCTTGTATATGGGCAGCTGAAAATAACAACAAGCACAACAAGCACACTACTACATGAGTTCCTTCCCAATGCTAAAAAAAAAGAAGCTGCCCAGCACTGGGATGCCTTGATCTTGAGCAAGACAAACTTTCTCCTCCTTTTGGTCTTCACCCTCATGCTCTAGAAAGAGCATAACTAGGGGTAACATGCATTGTTGCAAATCTAGATCCATTATGGGGCATTCTCTTGATGGTGCTTGGTCTAAGAAATCAACCTTGACTGTGTTGTGCTCTGCAACCTCCAAACCTTATAGCCAATATAGGTTGTCTCTGATGTTATAGCTAGTGGTTTGTGTGTTTCTTCATGTTGCGGTTGCAATATATTTTCCTCATCTACCCCATGTGAATCCTTGCAAACAAGGGGCTGCACCTCCTACACTTATGTAGGCTCTTGTGATGTGGAAGAAAGAGTTAGATGTGCCTCCTTTGATGTCTCTATTGTAGCAGACAACATGCTCATCATCTTCACTTGTAGTTCTTTCTCACACCTTTCTTTTTGTGCAGCCAACTCCTTTGCAAGAATTTCCTCATACTCTTGTTGTGGGGCTTCCAACCACTTTGCAAGCTTTGCCTCAAACTACCTTCATTGTGCTTGTAGCTATTGCAAAAATATTGCTCCCTCTAGAGTATTTGTTGGCTCATGAGAAGCAACTTGTACCTCATGTACGTAGGGCAGCCTAGGAAATGTTTCTTTCTCCACCATATCATGGAAGACCTCCTACTGCAACACATGGTCTAGCTTTTCTTCCTTTTGTAGTAGGTCCTTAGGTTCCACCCTAGGCTCAAAAGCCAAATTTTGTTCCTAAAGAACATGAACAACCTCATTATTCTTCTCCTCCTTGACCCCCTACTGCAACACATGCTCTTCAATTGGTAGCTACTCTCATGTTATCTCTAATGTGGGCAAAGGCATGTCCACTTCATTAACAATGAAGAAGGGACAATAATTATCTGAAAGCTCAACATCATCTTGACATGGGGAGGTATTTGAAGTGTAGGCTAAGAATTAGGAGGGATTAAAATGGAAATATGAGGAGGAATGCTTCATCTAAAAGTAGCAATTTTTCTCCTTGGAGGCTCTTGTTCTTCAGCTTATTACATTTGGGAAAGCTTGAGCCTTGCCTCCTCCTCAAATTACCTTTGTCTTATTTCTTCCTCTTTCTACAACCTAAGGAGGGCTTAGTAAGCCTCATAAAAAATATCAAGGGCCTCAGACACCATGCTACAAACATGAGGGTCATTCTCCCACATCTCCTTCTCATTATGCAAATCATTAAGCCAAGAAGTCACAATGAGCATAACATAACCAGAATACCCATAGTCTGTATCCTCATAAGGATTATGAACATATTCAAAAATCTTATCTATGTCAAAAAATCCAAGGCTCAAATTATTTATGTGGTCATAAAGCTCTCCTACCTTTGACTTAGGATCATTATAAGGTTCTATGGAAGACTTAGTAGGCTGGTCATTTGATGTTGTAGGGGAAGCCAAACTCAAGGAAGAGTCAACATATGGGCTTGATTTCTTCTTCCTCTCTTGCTGCTCCTGTAACTCTTTTATTGATATGAACTTGCAAGGGGAAATCTCAACACATTTGTGGCCAAAAATAATATGAAGGTTTGGGGTAAAACTAGCCTCTTCATCATATGGGGAAAAATGAGAGGAGTCTCTATGAAGTGAGTCCATGATAAGGCATCTAAGAAAACAACTTTGCAGAAATCCTAAGGAAACATAAAAACTTAAAATCATACCAGCACTTGGTCTATTGAACCAAAAGATGCATAGAGTCTCCATGGTGTTTGATTGAATGCATCCAAAGGATGATTTCACTAACAAAAACAACCACTTTATCAATGAATAGATCTCAACTTGATAGCTAGTGGACTTATGAAGTTGAAATTTGTGTCCCACTAGGTTTGCCAAAAAATGTTGGCACAAAAGTTTGTAGCCTTGCTTGAGGTATGACCCTCAAGCAACCTTGTGTAACATGGAAATGACCTCCAAGTGTGGGACTTTCACTCTAAGGTCAAATATCCATAGAAGTATGGCTTCCTTACTATTAAGGTGCACCTAAACTATTGCTTGAGAGGAAAAGGGAGAAGGAAAACATAAATTAAAAATGTAGAAAGAGAAAGGGGCGTGATGCACCAAGATAGAATTGTGGTTAAAAATCTACCCACAACTACACAAAACATCAATGAAACACTCCAATACATAGATCTAAACTCTAATATGCCTTCAAAGAGCTCACATGCAAGTTCAAAACCAATTGGGTGCAGAAAGGAATGAGAAACTTTATAATATAAAACTTCACCAACAAATTAAACATAACATGCAAACCTCAAAAACTAGAAAATAAACATTCACTACAAGGAAAATAGCATGCACAAGGAAATAGAATGGAAAGAAGAGGTAAAAAAAGAAGTTTCATTAATGGAAAGGCAAAATTTGAAGAGTATAATGCTGCTACAAAATACAAGCAGAGAAGAACCCAAGAAACATATCTACAACTACCTTTCAAAGAGTTTAGGCATAAATCTGATTTAATTATGGAGTTCAAACCCCAACCAAGATGGAGTTGAGTTGCAGAGAAGGAAATAACTAAAAATTAGAAAGAAATCTGATTGTGAAGTGCACTTTCTCGTGGAAGTGCTAGGAAGAGCAAAAAATGATGCATCTAGCTATAAGAGGTCCCAAGATTTGATCATTTCAGGCATTAAAGAGGCATGGAGGGCATTGGAATCATGAAAAAAAGGCCCAAGAAGTCTCTCAACATTGAAGAACATGCCCTAATAGTGCGTCATGGCTGCAAGAAGCTAATTCATGCTGCTAGCAAAAAAAAAAAAAATCGCACGGAGGGATAACACAACGTGTTAGTTGCCCACAAAATGTAGGGTTGACCACAAGGGGACAGGGGGGAGGGGGATCTAATTTCCCCAAAAATGAATGCTGGCCATTGATGAAGATCTTCCATTCTAAAAGAATAACCTAGATGTTGTAAGAATCTCCCCCAATGATAGATTAAGTTGCCATCATCAATCAAAGATCTTTCTTTTGAAATAAATGGCCCATATACTGCGAAAATATCTCCAATCAAGAGATTAAGACACACCCAGTGATGTAGATGATCTTTGTTTCTAATGGATGACTAAGATCTAGTGAGGAGATCCCCAAGATATGATAAAATCCAACAACTATTACATCTTCACAAAGGGCAAAGGCAACGATGCAAAAATGTGAGAGCCATTAGATCAAAAGATCTTAGTAAAGAGGGAAGTGGATAGCACAAAAGGTGGGACCCTTTTCCATATGGCATAATTTTGGGCTCCAAAGCATCAAAAAAATGATACAACATGAAGAAATGTTGGAATGAAGATGCATGACAATATGTCATGTTTTCATGAAACCCCGTTGAGCCAAACATGAAGACACGACAACTATTGATCTCATTTGCATGCATATGAAACACTGGAACCTGCTAGTTACTGACATGGAAGAATGTGAACCAATTGCAGGCAACAAAAATCTATCATCCACATACCCACATAAGCTAAGCTGGCACACAAGGATGAATCAACATCAATATAACTCTTCTAATCATGGACCCACAGGAGCTAGCTCGAAAGGTCTTGTTATCCCTCTACAAGGAATCCATCCCACTAAAGATCTCTCAGATAGGATATCACTACTGGGTTGAATGAGGGTGCAAATAGTCAATAGTAATCATTAAAAATCATGTACATTTTACTACCTTTTATAATAGGAAATATTTGTAATATCAATAACTTTACTAAGCATCTTATCATAATTAATGAAAACAAGTTTATATTTTCAAACCTTTCTGTGCCATCATTCTAATGAAAGGAAGAAACATTAGCAATTTCTACATTAACTAACACATCGACAACCCCATTAGCTTCTCTATATAAGTGGCTTATATAGACCTGTTTAAGTTTGTTTAAAACAATTTTAGCCTCTTGCATGATATTATCCATAGTCCAAGATAATATAGCCTTCCGAGAAATGCAATTGAGAATATTTTGGGAATCTCCCTCGATCCATAAACATTTGTTGCCACATTTCTCTGCCAATCTTAATCCCTAAAGTAAATCCATTGCCTAGGAAAATGATTCATTTGGATCCCAATAGGGATACCAATGAATTTAATTGGATTTCCTCTATCATTTCTAACAATCGGCCCACAACTAGCCACACCCGAGTTTCCCTTGGCTACCCCATCAAAATTTATCTTGAGCCATCCTTGAGGTGGGAAGTTCCATTTTGCATGATCTTGTGTCTCTGTATTTAACTCTTTATTATTTATCTAACTCATTCATGCTCACCAGCTTTGGAAACAAGTTTCTACTTACTATTTTAGAAATTCTCAATGATATTGATCTTTATTCTTTCAGCCAACAAAGCTAGAGGTCTAAAAAAGTCCCTAAACACCTATATTCCTTTCATAGATTCCACATAATGTGAGGGGTGAGAAGTATCTAAAGATTCCTATCCACAATAGGTTTATGAACTTTCCACATCACCCAAAAATATGTGACCTTTCTTGATATTGTCTAGCATAGATTCCACTTCAAGAGAATACACATCTAGGTTTTCACACAAAAGGGCATTGCAAAAAAATGTGGTCCATCTATTCCACATGCTCTTCACAAAGAAAATACTTATTAGTTAGAAACATACCTCTTTTGGATAGATTTTCTAAATTAAGGATTTTACTCTAAACAACTAGCCATTGGAAGATGTTGATTTTTAGATTGAGAAGTTTATTCCAAATAGTAGCCCAAATAGGGGAGTTTAAAAAAGGGCCTTGGAATACATCAACATTCAATGCCACTGAAAACTTACCACTAGCATTTATATCTAAAATAATTTTATCTTCTTCAATCCTTCTAATAACCAAAGACTTAAGCTATAGCATCACTTGAGAAAGACTAGGATCAATAATAGATAGGTCATACTAGCTATCATTTTGCCAATAGTTAAAAACAAAAGAACCAATCTCATGGATGTATCTCTCATTAAAGGGGGTAAATTTTCCAAAGGAAAAAATAGGTTGCTAAAAAAGCCACTTATCCTCCCAAAAGTTGATCATTCGACCATTGACAACTTTCCATCTAGATTTTAGTTTGATAGTTGACTTTTCCTATTGGATTCCATTCCAGAAGCTCAAACCTTGAACAAAAGCATTAGACTCCAGGAACTCCCCTGGGCCCTTAGCTATGGCTGGAAAATAAATATTTACTCTTAATGATCTTATTCCAATATTTTTTATCCTCAAAGGTCTGCCATATTTTCTTAGCCAAAAGAGAATAATTGATCATCCTAATGGAATATATCTAGAACTCTCCATAAGATTTAGGACTACACACTTTATCTCTGGCTACCAAGACCAATCTTATTTAATCCTCCACTCCTTTCCAAAGGAAATTCCTTTGAATTTTTCAATAGCTTCCACAAACTTACTAGGCATCTTAAACAATCTTAGAGCATAAACTGAGATATTCTTAAGAGTAGAATTAGAAAGTTGAAGTTTCCCAGCTTGGTTGAGTAACACCCCTCTCTAGCCAAATATTTTGCTATTACATTTATCCACTAGAAACAACTAGTAGGAATCTAGAGGTTTCAGACCTAAAGGTAACCCAAGATGGGATGATGATAGATTGCTAATGAATTACAATCCAAAATACTCGCAATCTTAACTTGTCTCTGAACTGGGGTATTGATGAAATAAAGGGATATTTTGATGAGTTGGATTGAAGCCTAAGTGTAGACCTAAAGAAACGATCAAATTACAAACTTGTGTTAACTTTTATAATGAAAAATAATTCTAGAACATAAAATCTTCAACTTTAATTACATAAAAATGGTATTTGTGTTAATGATTTTAAGATGATGTAAACTGATGAGATGTGTTAAATTGGATGAATTTTATGCCTATAGTTTTAAATTTTTTTTTAAAATAATAATTTAATCATTTTTTAAATTTTGAAGTCCATTTTTTAACTACAAAAAATATAGGGCATAATTCTCGTCAAACAAGTATATGCAAATCGTCTATTTTTTCTCTGATTTGAAAATATGTCATAGATGACATGTATAGATAGGGCACAAAAAAGAAATAATACTTTTTGATGTATATTTTATTTATTATAAGTACTTGAGGTTGACCTTATCAGAAACCAATAGTTTTTTCCTCCGGTCAAAACATCCCTATCAAATCTACACCTTTTTGACAAAAAAATACATATTCTTGAAGATGACTCACTCCTCTAGGGCTAAATATAAATATTGGTCATTTTAGTATGATTTTGATATAGGAGCATCTTAGGTTTGCTGGCAATCTTGTAGGATGGTATGGTTTGACCTTGGAGTTGGTGGACTTGGTCACCAAAGGAGTGGTGCTCGATCATTGAAGGGGCTTAATCATTGAAAGTGCTAAGAATATATTGGTGCTCGACATATAATATTTCTTGGCATATACTATTGTTCAACAATAGTTATGGGAGCTCTAAAATGCTTGTGGTTTTGTTGGCGCTCAATAGTGTGGCTTGTGGGATGGAGTTCTCATGGATTTGTTTGGATGATTTGGTGGATTTATTGCATGAGGATTGCAATCATGACGTGGATTAATTGTTGGAGTTTATGTGGACCTATTTTTGGTCTTAGTTAATTATTCTTGATGTATTTAACAAGTTTTGTAAGCCTTTTAAGGCATTTGGCATTTAATATCTATTGGAGGTCGACTTGTGGCTCAACATGTATTTAATATAAGGGTTTATTTAATTTGTAGCTTACTAGGCTGACTTGTGGCTTAGTTGGGTATAAGTAGGGGGTCTTTTGAAGTCTTTAGTTATTATTCATCCATCTTGGAGAAGAGGGGGTGATAGAGGAGCAAACTTTGAGAAGGGCTGGTAGTTGAGGCTTGGTAAACTAGGAGATTGCTTGGTGGGCTTTGTGAGCACAAGTTGAGATTTCCTTGAGATTTTATGCTAAAGTGTGGATCTAGACTAGCTAGGATTAGTGTGGAGTTGGATCTTAAGGGATCTTGCTAAACTATTTTGTAGTTGCTCTTGTATTTAGCCCTAACCTAGAAGGCCTTACAATCGGGCATATTGCATGTAAACACTTGTATTTATGAATAAAGTGTTGTGATTTGGTATCAGACCTTGCTTTTTGTTGTGTTTTTTCTATGTGATTATTTGTAGGGATTTGGTTTACCTCTAGTAGGGGTAACCTTGGATACTCACTACATTAGGTCTAGTATTAGAGCATAGTTGTTCTTGAGTGTGTAGACCGAGTGTCAAAGTTGAGGTAGTCTACACCAGGACATGGGTGAAGGCTAGAAGTGAAGGTTGATCTTGTGAAGCTGATTAATCTTTTGGATTTGTAGATTTATTGCTTTGGGTTTGCATAGGATCTTGGAAGATGCTTCCAAGAAGGTTGGAACCTAGGGCAATTGATGATATTAGTGATGCTGTAGAGGAAAGGATCTTAGAGAAGATTAAATTAGAATTGAGATTTGAGATGGCATTGATGAAGAGTGACATGATTGCTAAATTTGTGAGTCCTATAGGTGGTGTACCTCAACATGTGGGTACTTAAGATGATTATGAGGAAGTTTATCTAGACTTTGAAGTTGTTGGATCAGGTGGTGAGGAAAAAATTGATCATGTGTAGAGACTTATTGGAACTTGGGCTGGTTAGTTTGCTAGACCTAGATCTTAGTTGAAGCTGAAGCATAAGATGGAGGTTTTTAATTTATCAGGTACTTTGACTCTTGAAGACTTGATTGATTGGATTAGTGAATTGGAAGACTACTTTGAGCTTGAGGATATTGAGGATCCACTTAGATTAAGGTTGCCACAAACTAAGTTGAAAGGAAATGCCGCTCTTTGGTGGAAAGAACTGCAAAGAGACAGAGAGGAGAAAGGTGAAATGAAGATCAATAGATGGAGATTGATGGTAAATAAGTTGATGGATAAGTTCATTCCTTCTAATTATGAACTTGAGTTGTTTAAAAGGTTGCATAATTTAAAGATGAAATATATGAGTGTGAAAGATTATACTGAGGAGTTCTACAAGATGACTATTCGGTCTGGGCATAGAGAATTGTCAAAGGATAAGGTAGCTCAACAGATTAATGGTTTGAGATTCAATATCCAAGATGAGGTTGGCATGTTGAAGATTGATTCAATTGAGGATGCTTATCAATATGCCCTGAAGGTAGAAGATAAGTTAAAGAGGAAAAGTTAGGTAATTCTAGAGGGAAGGAGAAGCAGGATAGCTTGGAAAAAGCTAAACCAAGTGATGAAGATGAACAAAAAATTGTTGATTAGAAGAGAAGGATAGGTAGAGGTGAGTTTAAGAGTACTTGCTACAAATATGGAGAAATAGGACATAGATTTTATGAATGTCCTAAGACTGGTGATAGAAGAGCTACTGTTGTGAATGAGGTTGAAGTCTAAGACAATCAACCTGAGTAAGGAGAGAGTTTACTAGCTCGATAAGTATTAGTTGGTCAGAGGATAATGAAATCTTGTCAGAGGACTAATTTGTTTAGGACTTTTTGTAAAGTTGGTGGTAAAGTCTGCAAGGTGATTGTGGATGGTGGTAGTACTGATAAGCTTTTTGCCAAGGAGATGGTTCAAAAACTTGGTTTAAAGAGAGTGAGACATCCTTACCCTTATAGGATTGGCTGGTTGCAAGGTGAGCATGCTTTGGAAGTAAGGGAGTAGTGCCTTGCTGATTTCCAAATTGGGCAGTATACGGATCAAGTGTTGTGTGATATTGTGGACATGAACAATTGTCATGTGTTGCTTGGTAAACCTTGGTAGTATGATTGTAGGGCTGTGCATGATTGTGTCAAGAATGTATTTACAATTGTGAAGGGTGGTAGGAAGCATTCCCTGATTCCTTCGTAGAATGAAGATCTCGGTAGGAGGAACCTAAGTATTGGCAGTCAAGTTCAGTTGAAGGATTCTAAGAGGGTTAGAGATCAGTGTGGAAAGTAGATTTATGGAATACCAAGGATGGATGTGAAGAAGTAGAAGTGGAACAAGGGAAAGAGTGTACAAGTTGAGGACTTGGAGGATATGTATGTGAAGAACCAAATTGAGATTTATGTGCCAAGAATCCTAGAAGATGTTCTTCCAACTACTGAGAACATCTTTTCTAACCTAGGGTGCCTGATGCAAGAGCATCCTAGGCTTGCTAGCAATCCTACAGGATGGTGTGGTTTGACCTTGGAGTTGGTGGACTCGATCACCAAAGGAGTGGTGCTCAGTCATTATTAGGTGTAGTGTTGGCCGAGGTGCTTTGTCATTGAAGGGGCTCAGTCACTGAAGGTGCTTGGCATATACTAGTGCTCGACATATACTATTTCTCATCATATACTATTTCTCGACAATACTTATGGGAGCTTGACAATGCTTGTGGTTTTGTTGATGCTTGGTAGTGTGGCTTGCGAGATGGAGTTCTCGTGGATTTATTTGGATGATTTGGTGCATTTATTGCATGAGGATTGAGATCATGATGTGGATCAATTGTTGTATTTTGAGTGGAGCTATTTTTGGTCTTGGTTAATTTTTCTTGATGTATTTAATGTAATCCTTTTAAGGCATTTGGTATTTAATATCTGTTGGAGGCAATTTGTGGCTCAACATTTATTTAATGTAAGGGTTTATTAAATTTGTAGCTTAGTAGGCTGACTTGTGGCTTAGTTAGGTATAAGTAGGGGTTCTTGTGAAGTCTTTAGTTATTATTCATCCATCTTAGAGAAGAGGGGGTGATAGAGGAGCGAACTTTGAGAAGGGCTAGTAGTTGAGGCTTGGTAAACTAGGAGATTGCTTAGTGGGCTTGCTAGCACAAGTTGATATTTCCTTGAGGTATTCTGACAGAGTGTGGATCTATACTAGCTAGGATTAGTGTGGAGTTGAATCTTAAGGATTCTTGTAGAACTATTTTTTAGTTGCTATTGTATTTGGCCCTAACCCGAAAGGCCTTACAACTGTGCATATTGCATGTAAACAATTATACTTATGAATAAAGTATTGTGATTTGGTATCACATCTTGCTTCTTTGTTTTGTTTTTGCTCTATGGTTATTTGTAGGGATTTGGTTGACCTCCAGTAGGGGTACCCTTGGATACTCGTTGCATCAGATTTACTATTTCTTTCTTTTTTTGAGGGAGTATCGTCTCAAATGTTAAAATACCCACTTGAAATATTTTAAAATTATGACATATTATAACTAATTAAAACACTATGAAATATATTTAATGATAATATTGACTCTAAGATCTTTAAAAGTGTATTTTTGGTTTTTGGAAAAAAATAGAGTTTTGATAGAGAAATGAGATTTGACCAAAATAGGTTTAGAGGTCCTAAAATGTGACATAAATCTATGCTTTTACCTGACAATATTTGAAATCCTTAGCTTCCTTAATGGAGGATTCTCCCATCATCAAGTTTTATCATCCATAAATTGCTCATGCAAACACACTAGGTTATTCGAGGAAGGTTTAATACCCACAATTTTACCATTCACCACTCTAGCACTCATAAACCTTCCAAGAGTCTCCACCATTATGGAAAACAATATAGGAGACATGGGATCTCCTTGTTTCAAACCTCTAGAAGATTTTTTTTTTTTTGAAGACAACCCATTGACAATGACAACAATAGAAGAGGTTCTAACCAATTGGATAAATCAATTACCATAACTATAATTCCTTAAAAATCTCATTAGGAAGTCCCAACCCACCCTATCGTAAGCCTTCAATAGATCTAATTTTAAAAGAAAACCCTGATTCTTAGAGCTATTGCTAGAGTGAATCACTTCATGAAATTTTATAATGGAATCTATAATTTGCCTCCCAAACACAAAACCACTTTGCTAAGGAGAGAATACTTTGGAAAACACCTTTTAAATAGAATTACATAAGCTAATAGGTCTAAAATCATCAATAGTTTTAGCTCCCTCTTTTTTGGGGACCAGTGCAATAAAGGTAGAGTTTAGCTCTTTGAGAAACTTTCTCGAGGCAAAGAAGTTATTCAACACTACACATATATTAGTACCCAACAGACCTAAAAACTCTTAGAAGAAAAACATGGGGAATCCATCTGGGTGAGGTGATTTTCACCCTTCAAATAAAAACACTACCTTTTTCACTTCAACATCCAAGGGAATACCCACTAACATTTTATTTATGGATCTATCTAGAATATGAGGGATAGAATCAAGAAGCAAGTCTTTACCAATGGAACAAAGAGTATGATCCTTCGATAATAGAGAAGAGAAGAAATCCACAAAATCATAAGAAATTTCCCCATTAGTATGCAAGGCTCTAGTCAAAGTGGCAATATTAGAGATTCTACTTTCTTCTCTATGTTTAGACAACATCATATGAAAGAGTCTAGAATTGCTATCACCAACCTTTAGCTAACTGGCTCTTGATCTTTGTCTCCAGTAGATTTCCTCTTTATTAATAATGTCATGATACTTGATAAGAGACACTTTATCCTTTTCTCTTAACCCCTGGGAGTCCCCTTCCTTTTGGTTAGCCATTTTCACTTCATCTAGCCCATTTTTAAAGTTATTTTTTTGAAGAAAAATATCACCAAAGGTCTCCTTATTCTATATTTTCACTCTATCTTTGAAAAATCAATGTTTTTTTAGCAATTTTAAACATAGTCAATCCTTCCATCCTCACTTGCCACCAATCTTTAATAATATTTTCAAACTCTAGATGTTCCAACCACATCCGCTCAAACCTAGAAGGGAAGTTCCTCTTCACAAACAACATATCCACCATCAAGGAAATAAATAATAATAAGAATTGATCTTGGTGACAATAGAAAGAGAACAATTAAAATAGTTAAGGCAATCATCCAATAGCAGAGCTTTGTCCAATCTAACTTGGATTAAATTCTCACCCCTTCTATGATTAGACCAAGTAAAGGAACCTCGTTGAAGGTCCACATCCAATAAGGTTGCTGGTTAATGAACTTCATGAGGTCCATTCTCCCATCAAGGCAGGCTTGTGTAGCAAGACCACCCACCTTATCGCAAACATTCAAAGGAGAGTTGGAATCCCCCATGACAACCTAAGGCTCATTCATGAAGGCTTTCCTATAGGATCCAACTGTCTTTCCTAGAAAACCATCATGCCATTTTTAGTTATTATTCGCTCAAAGTTATTGATCACATTCAATAGATTAGTATGCTTAAACTTGTAACCGTACATACATCCTCTCGACACTCCTAGTCAACAAAGTGAGTCAGTTAGTAGAGAATCATACATCCCCTAAAGGCCTAATCCTACCTTTGGAGTTGGCCTATTATTTTATCCTCCACATAAGATCATGAATATCCTCACAAATGCTTAGATATATGAATTACTCCTTATCCACCAATCCTTAAATGTTTAATCTGTTGAATTGAACTTGATATTGGTTTGATTTCTTATTTGAATGTCTTTATTTTGTTATGAGACGAAAACTTAACGTGTTACCAAATAAAGGAGGATACCTTGTATATATAATCCTCCTAGATATTTTTGGGGTGCAAAACATGGAGGAGGCCAACACAAATATAAGAATCCTACCAAAGTCCAATAACTAATACCCAATTTAAATTTGGAGCCACGCATCAAGGATAGGGACGACTCTTAGGATACGGGCAACCTAAGTTGCCTTTGTCCTCCCTAGTCACCCTTATCTACCAAAAATAAACACAAATTTGGATAAGAGGTCCTATTTGGTACGAGGATGTTTGGAACATATATACGATTGAGGTTGGATGAAGTGTAATAGACATGAAAGCATTGGATTACTAAAATAAGGCATAATTGAACAAGAACTTGTATAAAGATACAATTTTAGTGTTATAGTGTTTAGTAAAATAATTACTCATATATAAATATTTAAGTATTAATAGACAAACTACTATTTTACAAAAAAAAAAAGAATATAAGAAATGATTTAATTCGAATTTAAACACACTATTAATATAATCTAATATAATATAATAAATAATTTAAAAAAAAAATCTTGTTTTTGATAAAAGCTATATTTTGCTCCTTAATTTTCTTTTTATAAAAACCAAGACTTTATATTAGAGTAGTTGCATAATTTGAATCTCACAAGCAAAATGTCAATGCCTCAATATATTTCCCTAACAACTATAGTTCCATACTTAGAAGAAAGTAATAACAATATGCCTCAAAACTAAAACGCAACCCCACATCCAGCCTAGGGATTAACATTATTTTCCACACTAGAAAACCCATAGTAGTGTCTTCATCGCCAAACAATCTACATGGAATCAATCTCTTATTATTTTATTATTTTCCCTATGAAAACTAATAATCTTTTCTTTCCTAATCTTTGAACCGTGTATAGAAAAGAGACAGAAGAAGAATGAAAGCCGTCCAGAGATATTGAAGCAACAATACCATTTATTGTCGCAATAATATGACAATTGCACGTACATTTCTGTTGAAAAGCTTGCAAAGTTAAAAACACTTGCAAACTGAGCTTTCAAGGTGATATGGATATTCTCTCCTGAAGACAAAATAACAGAAGAAAAAACAGTTAGCCACCCAAATAATTAGCAATATTATCTAATGATAACAAATGGAAGCATTTCAAGCTGACAGAATAATTAGCATTATTATAATCTAATTACTGCTCTAGTTTTTACGTTGATTTTTTAAAATATTCTGTTTGCTTCCAAATGATAATTTTTTTTGGTCAATATCATATGTACATGGAAAATGTAAAACAAATATGCAAATTACAATGCAATTGATAGAAGTGGAAGTGAGATTATAATTGATAACACTACAGTTAAATTCTCTAAATGAAATTGATTGATACTAATATCTGACGATCCTAAGAATTTAAAGAGGCTCTTAAATATATGCTCCAAGACATGTAAACTTAGACTTCCATTATATTGATTTATAATTAAAAGATTAACTTAAGAAAATATTATTAAAATAAACAATCTTTTATATAAAAAATTTAATTGTCTCAAGTTTTCAATTAAATATAGTATTCTATTACATTAAATTTAATTTTGATTTAGTTATTCTTTACTTTACAAAAAATTTCAAATTCTTTTTAAACCTTCTTAATTAATAAAAACCAACATTAAAATTAAATTAAAACATAACATTATCTAAATTAAAAATGAAATGATCTAAATTAAAAATAAAAGAATACATCCAACCTAATCTGTATTCTTATAAATTAAACTAATTCCAAATTAAAAAAATTCATTAAAAATTAATTCCAAAAGTCATATAAATTAAACAAATGCTATGCATATCAATAAATAAATGATTATAAATGTTGCAAATTTTAAATTGATCACTACAGTAATGCATTCACAATATCAATGTGAAGTGAGACGAAACGAAAAAGATAAAATGAACGACATTCACTTTTATGCCTTCTGCCTTCCACATACAACGAGATGGGCCAGAGTTCACTAACAAAACTGTCTTGAGAAAATTGCAAGCCTGATAACAAAAAAAACACCATTCTTAAAAGTTAATTCCTTGCTAGTGACATGCAAAGAACTAATAAATTCATTTCTTAATTACAACTCATTTGTCCTTAAAACCTCCACAGCTTGTGATTAGAAACTTTTGTATTATAGCTATCATTAATTAATTATAGAGTTGGCTGAAATTCCTCTCACCAATCGAAGTTAATATTATTTTAAGTTGCCAGCTAATAAAAACTTATTCTTGATGGAGCATGGACAACTAGAAGAGAATAGATGAGGGCATATGATGTCATCTTCTTTGATAATAGCTTCCTTGTGTTTGTCCAAGCTCTAATACACATAATATGCCAGTTTGCATAGACATTTCATATATGAGATTAATAGGAGTCAAGAAATTATGCCTGTCAGGATTGTTCATTCTCTGTCAGACTGAAAGGAAGCACCTAGTTTATTTTTTTGTTCAAACAATGAAAAACTCTTCAAGGATTTTAGGTTTTAAAAGAGGCCCATTACATATCTGTTCAGTCCTGATTATGATTCTCAACAATCTGTCACAAGGAGAGTCGTCCAACTTCAGTGAAAACTTTGATATCTTATGGGGGAATGATCACTTTAAGTTGTCAAATGATGGGCAGACAGCCCACCTTACCTTGGATCAATCTTCAGGTTTTTACTGCCAAAAACCCATCTCAGAGATTGATTACAGTATTGGACATTTTTTAGATCATAGCCATGATAATGAAAATATTAACAATGGTGGTTTTTTTTTGTTAGGTTCTGGTTTTTCTTCCAGGAATGAATACTTGTTCGGGAGTATCAACATGAGAATAAAGCTGATAGCAGGGAATTCTGCTGGAACAGTGACTGCATATTATGTATGTAAGCTATTCTGATACATTACATGAAGCCTTTATGAAGGTTTAGAGAGCCATTTAAACATCCAGGTACAAAACAATCAAGTTTAACAGTTATTACAAATGTATGTGTACCCATAACAAAAACTTCTGAAGCTGACAAGCAATCTATTATCTATTTTTAGGTTCCAATCTTGATTACTCCTTTATAAACTCAACATCTATGTCTATGGTTTCATTTTTCTCGAATCCTCTTCTTTATGTTAACCACTACGAAAACATGGTTTTGAAATGGACCCAAAGAGATTAGCCTTCTGAAAACTTCAAATAATATGTTATCTGCCTCTTAGATTCAAATTCAAACTGATCTATGAAAACTCAACTCATATAGATTTATTTGAATCTTCTTTTTTATGTTATTGGCCAGATTATAACTGCTTATAGCAAGAACATGCTTTCTAAATGGACCCAAATAGATTACCCTTCTCAAGAGTATGGCTTACAAATCTTACTGTTGCCTCATACATAGTAAAATTGGTATGAAAATAATCTAACTGGTTGGAATCTACGTTTAATCCTAGTTGGTGTATAAAAAGTTCAACGCTCAATATCTCTGATACCAGTTTATATGAATTGTGTCCATATATTATCTTCTAGGTTATAGTTATGTATACCCATATTAACGAAATTCCCTCTCTTATATTGAGTCACTCAACTGATATTAGTTTATTTCAATCTTCTCTTAAAATATCTACTAGGTTACAAATGCTTAAAATCAGAAAAAATCTTTTCCAAATGAACCCAAATAAATTTAATCAATCAACTGAATACAATCAATGCCTAATGCATACAAAAATGGTAGGAATACAATCAATTGATTTAATTGAAAAAATGCTTTCAAGCAATTCAATTGATATGATCAGAAATAAAATTCAGCATTGAGATATAAAGTAACGTTTGTATGTGTATTTTGCATCAGATGTCATCAGACACATCATCCCACGATGAAATAGACTTCGAATTCTTGGGAAACCTGCCAAGAAAAGGTTACCATGTGCAAACCAATGTATTTGCAAGTGGGGTTGGAAACAGAGAGCAAAGGATAAAGCTCTGGTTTGATCCATCTGCAGACTTCCATAACTACTCAATTCTCTGGAACCAAAACCAAATAGTGTATGAGATCTGACCTTGCAAATCTAAATAGCTCAATTGTTGGTCATTGATTTGTCCGCCTATCTATTTTAATGTTTCAAACATTTCCAATATAAGATAATTTCAATGGTGATTCAGGCCAAAATAGTCTTTAAAGCCTATAATTTTCATGTTTATGCAAGCCAATTTCTAAGCGTGTTCAAGATATTCCCTTAATTCTGTTCTAGTCAAGTAGAAAAGGTGTCCTTGTCATAGGAGGTTGATTAGTGCAAATACTTCATATGTGTAATATTTTATCCTGATTTCTATGCAGGTTTTCCGTGGATTCGATCCCCATTAGGGTTTTCAAAAACAATGAAGAAGTGGGTGTTCCATATTTGAAGGATCAACCCATGAAAATCATCTCCACCCTTTGGAATGGAGAAGACTGGGCCACAGATGGAGGAAAAGTGAAAATAGATTGGAGTAAATCTCCTTTCATTGCATCTTATGAGGCCTTCGAAGTGGATGGGTGTGTGGCATCTGCTTCATCCGAGTCTTGTACGGGGCATTGGTGGGATCAAACCCTATTTAGTGGCCTTAATAGAGACCAACTCAAGAAACTTCATTGGGTTAAAAGAAAGTACATGTTTTATGACTACTGCAAGGATAAGTCAGGAAGGTTCTCTACAGCACCACCTGAATGTGCAATAAATCCCTAGTTATACAAGGTGTTTGTCTTTTAACATTCCATCTAAAACTTTTTAATTCATCTGCGATTTGTAATAAGATAAAGAATTTCAAAAGTATTGCTGCAAGTTTTCTATAATATTGATGTAAGTGGACGTTCAATATTGAAATGAGATTTGTTTGCCAACAAGGTTAATTCATCTTTATTTATACATATCTATCTAAATATGGACTGGTCCTATGCTAGGAAAACATATATGCATTAAAATGTTTAAATCTAAAAATTTATATTTGACAGTGGCTATTTAGTAGATGTAGTTGATGGCTTAAACATTACAGATTGAGACTTGATTTCTAAATGAAATTATATTTTTCAAATTTAATTTCTTCTTTAACAATAAGTAGAGTCGTTATATTATATTATCTTTGAGAGTTTGAAGACAACATTAATGTCACCGATAACATCATCTTATTCCACAAGTGGTATGAGGGCAAGAGAATGTAGAGACTGTAATTAAATACTAGTGATTGGTGGCATTTGTAGTCTCTAGAGGGAGCAACCATAGAGAAGGCTACTGAACAAGTATGGCGCCCCAATAATTAGGATCTATATGAAGCAAATGAAGAGAACTATTCGTCGTAAACTAGTATTATTGCTTTCAATGGATTGAAGGCTTATATTTTGCTACGTGATTTATTGATTCTAATCTATGTGCCCATGAACTTGTAATTGCATGAGAAGATGCTTCTCTGTGTTGTGGGCATGGAAAGGAGATACTATCATGATACTTGTGTATATATTTAGAGTCCTTCAACAATGTAATCTAGGGAAATTTTTTAGGTAGTACGTGTATTAAATTGAAAATGTCTGGTAGCCTACACGTGATAATGTATCTAATGTAGTTATAAATTAAGTTATCAGTAACGTTTTTGATTAGGAAAATAGGTTTCAAAGGGGCTTTGGAAACTTGTAGAAAAGATGCTAAAGATGTAACATTAAGTTCAGAAATACAACATAGAAAAAAGAGACAGACAACACCCAAACAAAGGCAGCTACAGAAGAACAATGCAACTTACAAAAGAAAAAATTGAAAAGATACAAAATGAAGTAGAAGAATGACAACAAATGAGACTTAACTCGTTTTCTTGATCAACTCATCTGCCTGCTCCTCCAGCTGGTCCATCGTCTCAACAACTTCTTTAATCTGGCTAATATTTGAAGAGATTCTAGTGTTGAACTTGGTCCTCCTTCCAGTCCCTTCCTTGTCATCAGTAGTAACACCTTGATCTTCAATAATAGTGACAATGACTTTAAACACCAGACTACATTCCAATTTACTAATGAGGATTTTGATGTCCTCATTGAAGGTTTTAAGGATTTTATAGCTTTAATTTGCTATATTACTAAGGATGCTCTCAACACAATTCACTTTATTGTCTATCTCTAGCACTTGGGCCTCCAACCTATAGAAAGAAACCATGTCAATTAGAGAGCCCATAGGAAGTTTCTCTTACTCAACAACATCCTAAATCTTTTCACCATCAATTCTCCCTACCATGTTCCCTATCCTATCATTCAAGTCCATGACCTGATGAAACATTTACTTAATGGACCTGAAATTATCCAAAAGACTCTTCCTAACATTGTTTAGTAAGTCTATATCCTCCTACTTGGTGTTGTCATTAAGAATGATCATAGAAGGATCAATGAGCGCTTGAAGATCCATTTTACTTGGTTCAACCTCTCCAACATTTAGGTTAATCTTCTCCCTCAAAATCCCCAACCTCACCCTATCGATACTCATACTTTTCCAGGCTGATTTCCTACCTTGCAAAGCTGCAGGAGTTTCATCAACAAATTTGGTATTAGAAAACTGGGTGGGATAGAATCACTATCTCGTTCGTCTAGAGTGGAAGAATTTCCATACTAATCCTTAATGAAATTAAATGGGGGAAAAGAACGTCACCCCCCTTTCATCTCACCTTTACCAAAATCTTTTCTTCTTGGTTGACTTGACAATCTTGTTGGTACCCTCTTCCCGAATATCCATGTCCATTTCATTACTGTCCTCCTCATACTCATCAGACGAAATGATAACTTTTGCTTGTTTAGGGTACTACCATACTTCAAGGTCTACATTGCCTTCCTCTTCTTCTCCACCCCCTTACCTTTATTTTTCTTACTGTAGCTAGCATCCTCATCAGTATCCATAGACTCCTCTTCATATAAATCCTGATCCAAATCCACCGTTTTCTTTTTCTACTTTTTCCTAGAAAACACATTTTTCATCAAATTTTTCATAAGGGTTTTATAGACAAAACCTTTACCCTTCTACTTAGCTTTTGGAACCATCTCCTCATCTTCCAAATGAAAACCTTTATTGTCTTTAGTGTCAGAAAGGTCTTGAGGCTCCTTTGATTTACTCTCCTCTACATCCTCCATCCCTCTCACCTCAAGGAATTTTCCAATAGTATGGGCTTTAATGTGCTCCTAAATGAGCAACATTAAGCCCTCATGGAGTGGAGGGTTAGCAAGAGTTTTCTCCATTACCCCATTAATAGTAGCAGTCAAAGAAGATAAAAGATAAAACATAATTGAAATGTTGCCTATGCAAAAGGTTCTAATATTCATTGAATTGATTAAAATCTAATTAGATGTGTATTTCAAATTCCTATTTAGACCTTAAGTGAACTCTAATATTAATTGCTTTTATAATTAAACTTTAACCCAAAATTAAATTCTAAAGATAATTGAACCTTAGTCCTAACCCTAACTCAAATTGAACACTAAACCATAATTGCGACCTCAATTTACCTCAAATTTAAATATTATCTTTGATTGTAATTATAATAATGAGCCAAACTATTGTGGAATCTTAATCATATTTTAACACAAACCCTAACCATAGTTTTAATTTTAGTCATATTACTTTTTTTTATTTCTAATGGTACCTATAACTATCATAGAAAACCTAATTCTAATTATAATCCTATTTGAACTATATCAATATATTTGTCTTAATTCAGCACCAATTTATCCTCCATTATAACCCTATTTAAACTTGAAAATTAACCTTACTTAAACAATTAGTGGCAGTCCCCTTGGGATCTTAGATTAACCACACTGTTGAAGCTATCACACCTCTTCAATCTCTCATTATTACCAAAGACATGGATTTTTCTTTGGTTTGGTTTTGTTTGGTTGAAAGGTGTTTGCAATAATATTATTAGATACCTAAAGGACCTCTCTCCTCCCTCATGGTCTCAATAACATTATTATGAATGCTATAAATATCATTAATTTCTTTTTGATAAATTTAATACTTGTCATGGGTATAAAGAAGTGAATGTGGTGGTTGATGCAATTTCCAATGTGGCTATTAAGTCCAGAACATGATGCATGTGGCAAGGTGAGTTGTCTCTCTCCATTGAAGTTAAAGCTTACTTGAATTATCAAGTGGGGGGATCACTTGATAATTATAATGAACTTTTTCATGGCAAGACATAATGAAAAGTAAAAGTCAATGTCCTTCTGAAAGAAGAAACAAAAATTGTGAAAAGATGTCATATGTGTTGTGGGTACCCTCTCATTTTTGGTGCTAGTTGTCTACTTTTTCACTTTGTTCTAGGTGATGATTATTACTATTATAAAAAAACAAAAAAGAGAAAGGAGGCCTTTTTGTGTGAAGGCTCAAAGAAGAAAAATATAGTTATGGGAGTTTTGGAGGTGGGTGAAATGACTCCCTTTATGGGGAAAACTCTATTGCTCTATTTCTCCTAGAAATGGGGACCCTCTGGTAAATTTTTTCCTAATAGGCTCCTAGTCTAGAGACTGGGTCACTTTTGGACTCCCCTAGGAGTCTAGGTCAAGCCCTAGTATCTGACTAGGGAAGTCTTGAGAATCAGAGTCTCAAGGAAAAATGAGTTTTTTGACTTACACATGCTTAAGTGTGCATATGTGCACAGTGCATAAGTGTGCACTGCATCTCCTTCTAGATATGTGCACATGCACACATGCACATCTATGCACCTCCAGAGGGTGTACACCTACGAAGTTGCACACCTGTAGAGATACACACTAGGCCCATGGTCTATATAAGATCCTAGAACCCTTTCTCCCTCTCACTTGCACTTCATTCTCTTTGTTTTCTGCACCTCCGCACTTCACAAGTGTGCTCCTTGCCACTCTTTGCATCTTGCACACATCATCAAACAAGGTCAACAATTACCCCAAAAAGTGCACACATGTGCACCTCCACTTAGACAATAGACCTAAGACTTAAAGCAATCACCTCCAAGCACTAAGGATGGTATGCACATGCTCACCTCCTTCCAATAAAAACAAGTAAAATAAGTAATGCACAAAACCAAACTCCAAGGTATTAGAGGCGCACACATGCACACCTCTATGCTCACAAAGAAAGAACTCAAGTCTTTTCCCCACATTGCATGGGCAGTGCACAGCTGTACATGTGTCCATTTGCACACCTCACATAGGTGCGCATATGTGCATAAAAGGCCAATTAGGGGCTAAATTAGCACTCCTGTGAACTTGTAAGGGTGCACTAGGTGTGTTGAAATGCACAATAGGGCATTTTTGGGGGGGGGGGGTATTTGACTATTTTGATCTTGTTTTGCCTAATTCTAACCTATTATGGAGTCAATTAGGGTTTTTCTTAGGTCAAATTTCAACTTTCTAACTAATGTTTTCTTTTCTTGTGTAGATAAGATGGCATCATCATCCTCTTCAATGGAAAAAAAGATAGCTCCAAAACCAATAGCATTCAAGTAGCAAGGGGCACTTAGAAAGTCAAGATTTCAAGATGAACATGCTGAGATCAAAGATATAGAACTCAAGTATATAGACTAGAATGTGTTCCTCACAATTCATAGCAAGCCTAAAGAGAGGTCAGCTATGGTATCAACACTTATGCACTCATGCCACATGAACGTGAACCCAACATCTTGATCCAGTCCTCAGAACTCATAATGACTTTTCAGAACACTATGTATTTGAAGAAAAGGTTGTCAAGAGTGTCACAAGAGAGATAGTCTTGGACCTATGACCCTAGAACATTGAGAAAATATTCCATCTCCCAAGGGTGGATCAATATTTAAAGATAACATATGATAGAGCATATCAATGGTACAAAAAAAATCTCAAAGAAGCACATGTAATAGTGCAATCTTCCTTCTTGATTGATAGAACACCAGTGGGTCTCCCAGTAGGAAAAGTTGATATGATAAGGGGGTATATGAAGAATGACATCGGATATACAATTGTGCTTTTGAGCATAGCTATGGGACTTCCTGTAGTAGGACACCTTTAAACTTGGATGGTCCACTTTATAGAATCCATTAGAATGAAAAAGATGCCAATTGAATGGGCTACCATTCTAAGTGATAACTTGGATGAGAAACTTGTAGCCATCAAAGCTGACCCACATTTCTACATGACATCATACATGGTGTACTTATTGGTGGCTTGAACCACAGACTACCCAAGACTTTACAAAAAAGGGAAGCATGCAAGATGCAAATGTGTGGCCCTATGTGGCATATCCATAATTGGTGAAGAAGAAGCTCCCACTATGAAGTGTGGAATACAAGGTGGTGAATGATGGGTCCATCTTCACAATCATTAGGTTTATAGGAGATAATTATGGCAAAATAATGTCAGTAGAAGTAGTGGCCAAGGTTATAGAGATCAATGCTTACTACATTCAATTTAATACATTCACCTATCTTAGGGTAGTTGGTACTCAAGAAAACCCAAAGAAGCTCCCAAGATATGCATTTGATAGGTTAATCTTGCTCAAGATTGTATGCCAACTCGCTTTTGCATACAAAAAAGTGAGAAGACAACATAAGAAGACATGGGTCTGGTCCATCACAATTGGTGCTTTCGAGGTGGAACAAAAGCAAGATATTATCACCTTCAAAATTTTGAGTGAGATCAACATCCCTTGGAAGAGTACAACTCCCCTCACCCCTACTTTGACAATATTGGAATGGTACAACACCTGATAGGGAAAGAGTTCATACATAAGGATGCCTTAGAAGACCACTGGATAGATGCAGTAGATGACTATGATGTTTGTATAAGGGACTATTGCAGGATGAATCTATATTTAGCAGAACATGTGTTGAAGATTAATATTCCTCTAAAGGCTATGGAAAAGGATACTGAAGATATCATGAATCCTTTATACAACAAGGATAAGATCTATAACTGACCAATAATGAATGCAAAAATAGGGAGAGATAAGAACGGAGATATAAATCATTGGGCTAGGCATATAGTCTAATTGACAAAGGAATGGATCAAGAAACCTTTTAGAATGGCTACAAGCCACAAAAAGGTTAATCAAAGGAAAAGATGTGTTAGTCATAGTGCCATCCTTCCTTGCTCAATCCTTAGTAAGGTTGTAGATGGTACACCATCATGAGAGGGAGGTTGAGTACTTGAGGGCTGATTAGGGCACCAAAAAGAGGAAAAGAGTACCTTCCAAGGCTAGGCAAGAAACTCAAGCCCAAGTGCTGAGCAACAAGAATAGGTACAACTTGAACAAGTAGAGCCTCAAGTTAATCCTAAATCTCAAGAGCTTGCATAAGAGCCACAAGTGCCTCCACTATTAAAATAGGTAGAGGAAGAGTAGGTAGAGGAGCATAGGGTACCACCAGTGGCATCACAAGGGGAAGATACCTCCCCCTTGGCTCCCAAAATGGAAAGGGATGAATCAACTATGGAAAGAACATGAAGGAGGAGATTAAAGAAGAAAAAAAATCTATCCCCACAAGTAGCAAAGAAAATCTTGGAAGCATAGGAAGAAGAAGGGGAGAAAATTGAAATTTTCCCCTTAAGCCAAAGAATTTACTTGGCTAGGGCCACATAGGACAAGAGGAGAAGAAGCTCCACATTGACACCTCATCTGCTCCAAGGGAGCCTATCTAGGTATTGACATCAAAATATGAGCAACAATAATGGATAGATGATATGGAATGAAAAGAAACTGATGCCTTTGACATCTTTGACTTTGACTTCATGCCAATGGGCATTAAGATGGTGGGAGAGAAAATAAGAGATACTCCCATGAGTGAACCATTAGGAGAGGAGTGAAATCAAATGTCACCTCTACCTCAAGGACCTCTAGGCATTCCACCAACACCATCTTAGGATTTGGCATTTCTAGATAAGGGATTAGTGACTCCACTTCCTTAGGCTACAAAACAAGAAGAACAAGTGACAGAGGAAGGGGAACCCCGATAGATGCATGTCGATGAAGTATCTAAGGATGGGAAAATACTTGAAGAGCCTCAACAAAATCCCTTAGAATACATAGGCTAGGACCCTAGCTCAACCAGATAAAAAGACTCAAACTATAGATCTTTCTCAGTGACAAAAGACTCTAGAGAGGATTGATAAGGGGAAGGAGCCTGTAGTAGAAACAAACTCTTCAAAGAAATACATGTCTCCCATGGGCACCACACTTAAATGGCTAAAGAGGGAGGTCATGTTTTGCCAGAAAAGGCAGCTAGAACTAACACCTAAGGAGGGAATGAAGGAATTAGTAAAATTAGTTAAGAAGCCTGAGCCACCTACATGTGATGCACAAACACTAACCTTCAAAATAAAGAACCAAGATTAGGACTTGCTTGCACACATAACCATTCCTCCTCTACATGCTAAGATTGAACAACTAACTCCTAAAGGCTACCACATCAAGGAGGTCATGTTGGGAAGACCCACGGTAGACACAACCAAAGTGATGATCACTACCTCTATGAAAGAGGTGTTCAAGCATATGGGCTAGGATGAGTTAGAGTTGATAACACTTTAGAAGAAAAATGAGATATTAAGAGGCTATCTACATGAGGTTGTGGGCCCAATCAACCTAGAGAATCCAGAGATCACTCTTGTGGAAACATTAGAGAGAAGAGGAACATGGGTGGCATAGTTAGATCCATTTTTGGAAGTATCTAAGAAATGACGTGATAATTTTGAAGAAAGAGGTGTGTAGATCATACAAGGAAATTTAGGTCTGTTACACCACATCCAATCAAGTGCTGACAAGTTGGTATCCATAGTGAACCAAGATTTTGGGTTAATGGATGAAGCTCATACGTAGGAAAATGACCTATAGGCTTTGAAATCAATCAAAGGTCAAATGTATCAAATGTTAATGGAGGTATATGTGGCTAAGGAGCTTGATAAGTTAGATGATTGGATAGAGAAAATATCAACATGCAATAAGGTTATGGATGGATTGCACATAGAAATCTAATGGATTAAAGATAAGGCTCAAGAGCAGTTTTTGGAAGCAGAGAGATACTACAATGCAGTTAGCCTTGATATTTTTGAGGATGGGTCAAAGACCAAGATTTTTTTAGTGCAATTAGTTGTTCAATAGTTTAGAGGTATATTTGAAGAAGCTTCATCAAAAAATGACATCAGACAAGCCCTCAAGACCAAAGAAGCATTGTTGGAACTAGACACCAAGCTTGAGGATTTTGTGGAAACAAGGATTGAAGTGAGCAATTACTGATAAGTAGTGAAGAATAAGTATGAGGGTCTCAATTTTCCAGAGGCTACCCAAGTGGAAAAAATAATAGACAAGTTTAAGAACAAGTACCCATACATCATTTGGTCTAAAGAGGAAGAAAACCTAGGTATTGGAAATTCAATTTTGACACTTACAAGAATTTTGGAGTTTTTGAACCTGTAAAGCAAGTGCATAGGTGTGCTTTTCACAGATGTGCACCAATATTTGAGTAAGAAGTAATGCACTGATAGTTAACTACTAGTTACTAATTTAGAGCATTCCATGCATCATAAGCACATTTTGAGAGCAGTTCAATTCCCAGAAGCACGTAGAGAAGGATGAGCTTCCATTTTTAGAGCTTCTAGAGACTCCTAGATCATCTTGCAATTGTATTTTTCTCATCATCTCATTAATATATTCTTTTGTGTCATGTAAAGGCTCTTGCATCCATTAATGAATATAAATAGGGGTGGAGGCCTACTTAGCACCATTTAGAGAATTGGTTTGTATATAATTAAATTTGTTTTGTTAATTTTTAGCATGTTTTTGCATTTTCAAAAGTCTCACTCCTAACACAAAGGAAGGAGATGATTTCTTATAAATACATGGATGTAATATGTACTCTAGGCCATTATGTTGATGCAATAATATATCCTATTGGTGCTCTCATTCTAAGTGTATTTATTCTTGATGGAGGGTGTTATTGTGTTGTTATGATTGTGTGATCTTTTCTTTTTGGTTTTTTCCTCACGTTAACAAATTCTGCTAATGTAACAAATTGGAGAAAAGATCACTTATTGTTCTTGCATAGCATCTTGTCTCACATGAGAACACTTTCTATGGCCTTTCAATTTGATGATACATGGAAAATATTTTGGTTTATATTAAGTTCCCATCGATGATTGCATCAGTGGAATTGAGGAATCGTTGCTCCTAATTTCATTGGTTTCCTATCCAATCTTTTTGATGATTTAATTTGTAGACGTGTTGTTACCATGGTTTACATATGTTAGGAATTTCCCTTTCAAGTTATTTTCTTTAATCTCTCATTACTTATCTTTGTTATTTTCTTTACTAACACTTGGTTAAAATAGGAATTCATATAGTTGCATCGATAACTTGCATTCATCATAAAAACATAAAATACCAAAAATGTATTTATTTTGTGGTTACTTTTTCAAATAGAAATAGATCAAATAGATTATCCAATATTATTTAGAAGTAAAAAATGCCTCCTTGTGAACATACTCATTTATATTCAATTGAGCAGATTTTAGTAGATCACAAGATCGCCTAGAACCTTTGAGTTGATCCTCGATTAGCTTTTCAAGAGAGAAGTTCAAAAGGATTCCCACCATTCAACATCATGTAAAATGACAGCTCAATAGTTACCAAGATTTTTAAGAAGGAGTGGAAATAGGGAAAGATGATAATTGCTAAGAGGAAAGTAAAAAATTGATAACGGTATTATTGCTGAATTTACTTGTATGTTGTGGGATGATAAGAGATATTACAGAGGCAATAAGCTATTAGACCAAGTTGTGAAGATATTTTATAAAGAGAAGGAACAAAGGGATAATCTTGTCAAAATTGAAAAAACTTATTACTCTCTTACAACTATAAAGAAAACATGGAGGAATTTGGCGAGAGCCATCATGTAGTATATTGTCCTAGATGATAGATTTTTGTGGGATTATAGATACTAATTTTTTTCCTTAACTATTTCCACCATAATTGTAACGTATCCCTTCCTTACTATCTCTATTTCTCTAAAAATGTTTGTATTAAGAGCACTAGGGTTAAAGAGGAAATTCTACTCTCCATGAAGGGCTTATGGTCTTTATTATAGAGCATTTTAATGCCAACACCACTGAGAAGACCATATCTAATCACTCTACTTCTAAAGAGGACACACAATTATAAGATGAGTATGAAGAGGAGGGTTGGTTAAACATAGATTTGGAGAAGAGATGAACTACATAGGTTTTCCTAAACTATGTGCTAAGGTAAAGGGGAAAGATAAGGTCTTTAGCTCTAGTAAGAAAAATCCCCTAAAATGCCCAAGAACATGGGTAGAAAAATTATGAAGAAGCATAAAGAGGATATGATAGAAGATGAGGATGAAAATGTCAAAGAATATATGGACACATATTTAGAGGAAGGTAACAATTTATCCCATGCAAAAAAATTGCCTAGGACAACTGAGAAAACTTAAAGCCCTAATGAGAATGTGTGGATTCCTTGTGAGCCTTCTCTACCTCTTATGCCTCAGAGCCTTAAACAAATTGATACATGGACTTTGATGTTATCCTTCATTCTATTAATGTATTCCCTCTTATGGGCATTAATAAGAATTTTTTTCTCTTGTTCAACTAGTGGTTCCTAAGAAAAAAATTATCATTACTTCAAGTCTATCTCCTTGTGTGGAAAACATTAGGGATTCTATTAACCCTATACTTGACCCTACCCTTTTGGTATTGGATAATTTTACCAATGAGAATAGATTTAATTATCTTTAGAAAATGAAGTAAGGGGTGGGGAATTTTTAGAGAGATATAAAAAAGGTATTTTCATGAGATTAAGGAAATGAAGTTTAAAATAAAGAGGCCTTGATAGCTAGCTAGATCTCTTAGAGTTTGCTATTGCAAGTAAGGAAATAGTTACCTCTATTTGTAATAAGGATATTGAGAATGGCATGGAAATTATGCTAGAGAAATTCATTTTGAGGTTCATGAAATTTGAGGAGAGGATATAAAAAATGGAGAACACTTCTACTAGGTTAGATGAAGCCCTATAGCAAATTGGGGAACATGGCTATAAAATTTTGAAGGTTGATGTTGAGGATTTATGCATTCTTATTGAAAATTTAGAGAGTTATAACAATTATATTTCTATTATTTATATGTCATATGATAATGATATCCCAGAGGAGGCTACTACTGGACCTATAAAAAGGACTCATGACTATACTAGGAAGAAGGAACATAATGCTAACAAGGAAATCCTTCACTTCAAGAAGGTTTCCGACATGATGGAGGAACTCAAGCTTGAAGCTAAAAATATTCTAAAGAACATTGTATAGCTAGATATGTCTACTTTTTTTCTCTATTCTTTGATGTTTTATTAGTGTTTTGTTGTTTCTTATTATAGGTGGTCCTTCTGGTGGATTTTGTTTTTGTCATAGTGTATGTTCCTTTTTTTCTATGTTGGGATTTATGATATCCATCTCAATTTCCTAATGTAAAGGGTTTTAGGCTCCCCTAAATTTTTTTCTTTCACTTAATCAAAAACCTTACTCAAGCTATAAGCTAATCTTAAGGCCAACTCTTAATAAACTTGAGGATTAAACCTAGTTGAACCATAACTATAACTCAAAAATATATCTTATGTCTTTATTTGAATCCTAATTTTTATTTAACACAAGCTCTAACTCAAGGGTCTATTAAAATTATGTGGTTAAAATTAACCCTAAATTAAATGAATCTTTAACCCTAAGCCTAATTAAAATGATAGCATTGACCTTAACCCTAGAATTTTAGGTATACCTTTAATAAAATCTATCCCAAAGCTTGATTAAATGTTAATTCTAGTTTAACCATTTCTTTACCTAAGATATTTCATGTTTTAAACCTTAATGTAATATTATCCCTAACCCTATTTTGGAATCTAAACTATAGTTTATCCCTAACCTAATATTAAACCTAAGTGAATCCTAACCCAAAGTATAATCCTTGTGAAATTCTAATCATTAACTTAAGTACATCCTAACCTCAACCATTACGAAATGCTAACAAAAATTGAAAATTTTTCTTACACCTAGATATAATTAAATCCTAAATCCTAAATCTTACCCTATCCCTAATTTAAATCTTAACTACTTTCCTAATAAAACTCTAACTATTATCTAATTGACCCCTATTCTAATAATAACTCTAATTATATTTCCAACCCTAACTATAACTATAATGCAATTGTTGAAGGAGACTATTGAGAACAACTTGATACAAGTATGATCAATATGTTTCAATCATTGTTTTGTCACTGATGTCAAACCTACTATTTGCTAGTAAGACAACTACTTACAAGATTTAAGTACTATCACTTATTTGATTGATGAAGAGGATTTGATCAAAATATGTAACAATAGCACCTAGAGGAAAGGTTGAGTTATGTCATGTAAATGAGTACAAGAATTAGCTAAGATAGTGATAACACGATGTATTGTAATCTACTTAAGGTTACAAAGGCTAGTTAACACTAAGCAATTTTAGAAAAATAAGTTAAACAAAGTTTGTTTTCCAAGCTTGACCAAGTGGATAGTAGGTACCAAGCAAAGTCAGTGCAAGCCAAGTAGAAATTTAGTTGGAGCTAAGTAAAAGTCTATTCTAGTGATGCCGAGAAAAATAGTGGATGCCAAGTAAAGATTAGTTGATGACGAGCACCAAAAAACTTTAGTTCATGCTGAGTGATTCTACAGAGGATGCTAAGAAATGCAGTATGTGTCGAGCATCAGAAGCAAGTTAATGTTGAGTGGCTACATTATTTGAAAGATCATGAATTTGATGGATTTGAGTTGACAAGTTTATTTTCTTGGATTGTGTGAACTAGGTGGAAGATAAGATTGATGAGTTGGTGACATAGAATTCAAGGAAAACCACTTTGAGGGAAATTCAAAGAGGATTGAAGGAGAATTTTGTAGAATAAATATGAAATATGGGGTAGATTCATTGAATCCTACCTAATCTATCCGAACCCTAAATTGGACAATTGAGAATGAATGGCAAAAGATATTAATTTCTTATTTATAGGGATGGCTAGTCAAAAGCAAGGGTTGTCACGTGTGAGAACCTAAGGAAGACAAGAAGTCAAGGGCATTGCCTCATCAAGTGACCTAAGAGAAGAGTATGCATTGGAATGTTAAGAAAGAAGGCTTAAGGGTATGAATTCTTGAATGGTGAACAAGCTATCAGAGCTGAAATGTGTGAAGATCAAGTAGAAAGGAGGACTGAAATAGAGATTTGTAATTTGCAAATGGAGTTGTAAGTTGTTATCAAGATCAAGCCTTATTGTTACTCTCTAACAATTATATTAGTCTAGGTTAGATCCTTTGGATTAAGGTTGACCTAATAGTCATTTTAAAATCCTTTAACCAAGTGACATTCCAAGTGAATGGTCTAAAGTCCTCTAACAAGGCTCACTCCTAATAGGGTGATTGAAATCTTATAACAGGGTCACATTTAACAGTGTGTATTGTAACCTTTAATAGGGTTGGCCTTTCACAAGGCATCACTTCAAAAGAGTGAAAGAGTAGCATGTTACTAGTGTTTTTTCTCAAATTGGGTTTTCACATATACAAGGAACAAGGCAAGATTAGTTTGCAAAGGATATACACAAGAAGAATGAATTGACTATGGAGAGACATTTGCTCCTGTTGCTAAATTAGAAGGATTAAGAACTCTACTTGCTTATTCTACATAGAAAGGTTTCAAAGTTTATCAAATCAATGTTAAATCTACATTTCTAAATGACATATTAGAGGAAGAAGTTTACATAGAATAACTATAAGGATTTGTTAATGTTAACAATAAGAACATGGTATGTAGATTACACAGCTCTATATAGTTTGAAGCAGGCACCAAGAGAATGGTATGAGAGACTTCATAAGTATCTTGTAAAGATTGGATTTGAAAGGACTGATGATAACATAAATCTATACATAAAGACAGATAAAGGCAAAAGTATTTTATTTGAAATTTTTGTTGATTATATCATATTTAGAGGTCAAGATGCTTTATGTAACACTTTTACAAATGAAATGAAGCAAGAATTTGAGATGTCTATGTTTGGAGAGATCAAGTTCTTTGTGGGTTTGCTAGTTAATAAGATGAAATATTGCATATACATCATTAGTCAAAGTATGTCAAGGAAATATTGAATTTTTTTGAATTGGAGGATTCAAAACCAATAAGTATACCTATGGTGTCAAGACACAAATTTTCAAAGAATGATGATTTATTTGAGATGAATCAAACATTGTACATGTCTATGATTGAAAATTTACAATATGTAGTACATAGAAGACCTGATATTGCATTATTTGTAGGGATAGTTGCAAGATTTTCTGCTAATCTATGGGAGAATCATCTGATGGCTATAAAGAGAAAAATGAGACATCTAAAAGGAATAGAGGAGTATGGTCTATACTATAAGAAAAATGAGAAATTTGAATTAAGAGCCTATACTAATGTTGATTGGGCTAGAAACATTGATGACAAAAAGAGCACTAGTGGAGGTGTATTTTTCTTAGGTAAGAGGCTAGTTACATGGACTAGTAAGAAACAAAACCACACTTCACAATCTATTGTTGAAGTTGAATATGTTGTTGCTACTATAAATTGTATAAACATTGTATGAATCAAATAGATAGTCAAAGGTATGAAGAAAGAGATCATAGAACCAATGACACTTTATTGTGATAATACAAGTGCTATAACTATATCAAAGAATCCTATGATGCACACAAAGACTAAGAACATTGCAATCAAGTATCATTACTTGAGAGATTTAGTTCAAGATAAAGAGGTGAAGATGGAATATGTTAATATAAAAGAATAAATTGTTGATATCTTCACCAAAGCATTACCTAAGGATGCTCATGAGTATCTAAGAGGTAAACTAGGGGCAATACCCCTATCAAAGGCTATCTAAGTAACAAAAGGAGTGCCCTACATAAAACAAACTAATTTTCATATGTTACAAATTGATGCATTGGATTTTACTTTAGGAGCTGCTTAAAGTAATCAAAGAGCTGGAACTATAGATCAGTCAGAAGAAAGGTGATAGAGGGAGAAATTGAAGAAGTTTTTATCTGCATATTAAGATGTCAAGTCTTGGCATTGTTGTCAAAGAGGGAGATATTTACTGATCAAGGGAAAAATAAGAGGGTATGTGCAAGATCATGGTCAACCAAACTATGGCCTTAAGTGGCAGTGAAAAACCAACAAATTAGGGTTATGTCAACTTGACATATAATTTTAAAGTGGTTATGGACTCTATATCAAAAAGTTGTAAGAAAATAATCTGTAAGAAATTGAATGTAGTTTCTAAACTACTAGGCCTTATCAGGAGAAAAAAAATTTGATTGGTCAAAAGTTTGAATTTTAATGCACTACTACAAAAATTTCAGGGCAAAAATAAAAAGTAGGTGTATGTCTGACCATCTTAATCAAAATAAAATGATAATATTTTTTTAATATAATTATATATATGAAAAGTAGACTCATGCCCAGATGTGACACATATTTTTTGGTATTTTTATTCCAAATAAATAATTAAATATGAATTTTCTACTAAAACTTTTTTGGAAAAAAAAAGTCCCGTATCTGACCACCTTAACTAATAGAAAATTTTACCAAAATTTTTTGTCTTATACTAGGCGAAACATAGAATGTGACACAACTTTTAGATTTAAAAAATGTTATACCATTTGAAAATTATAGCTATTTTTTGATCAGTATGTCAATCAACACTTTACAATAATTTTCATTGATAATTAACTAATAAATACTTATCGATCTTAGAATTTGATATAAATTATATTGATGGAATCTCGAGAGTGATATTAAAAAACTCTTTTTGTTTCATTCAATTTTGATGAAAATAATATTGTCAGACGGCTACCCGAAGTTTGAGTATCACTAAAACCCTCTTCAAACACATCTTTTGGGTTGACCGGGTAGGCTTGGTAAATACCAAGCCTAATTAGATATCCGATATGCGTTGGCAAAATTTGGGTGAGAAATTTCAAATCCCAACCCATTTTGGAGGGAAAATTGTGTTTAAAAGTTATAGCTTATGATTTATAAATTATTTCACTTATATTACTATGTAAAGATGTATTTTAGTATATTATATATATAATAATGTAATGTAAAGATATAAGATATAATCTATTAATATATCATAATATATTATGTTAATCTTATTACAATCTATAAATATAATTTATATTATTATTTTTACAAAATATAATAACGTAATATTTTTATTAAATATAATATGTATTATATATTATTATATTAATATGTATAATAATATAATGTATGTATAATAACGTAATATATTATATATAAATATATAATATGTATTATATATTATTATATTAATATGTATGTTATTAATATATACATAATAACGTAATATTTTAATTAACTAGAATAACGTAATACATACATATACATATATGTATGTATGTATGTGTATATATATATATAATGTTATTATATATATTAATAACATACACACACACACACACACACACACACACACACACACACACACACACACACACACACACACACACACATAAGTCAAAGGGGGTTAAAGGTCAACCATTGACCCCCTTTGACGCATTAAATGATGACATATGTCCTTAGGCGTCCTAGTACCCCTATATATATTACGTTATTATATATATATATATGTTACTAATATATATGAGTCAAAGGGGGTCACAGGTTAACCATTGACCCCTTTTGATGCATTAAATGACTACATATGTCTCTAAGCGTCCTAGTACCCCTACCGATATATTAAAATGGTTAATATGGGTCAAAGCTGGTCATAGGCCTTTTGACCCATTAAATGAGGATATATGTTCCTAGGGGTCCTAGGACCCCTAGGGACATATTAGAATTGTTCATATTAGTCAAAAGAGGTCATAGGGTGACCTTTGACCCATTAAATAATGACATATGTCCCTAAGGGTCCTAGGACCCCTATGGTGACCTATGAACCCCTTTGACCCATTAAATGATGACATATGTCCCTAAGGGTCCTAGGACCCCTAAGGACATATTAGAATTGTTCATATAGGTCAAAGGGGGTCATAGGACACCTAGAGACATACTAGAATGGTTAATATATGCCAAAAAGGGTCATAGGTTGACCTATTGTAGACACCTAAATTTGATTACACTATTTTAGTAATCTTATTTAGTTATCTAAAAAGGCATTATTAATTAAATTTCTATTTAATTAATCCTTTGTCATCCCCTAGTTGATTAATTTAATTAATCATCTATAGTCCTAATTGATAAATCAAATAATCTATTATTTATCAATTAAATCCTTTTCTCCTATCTAATTCCAAAAATCCCCATTTATTAAATAAATCTATTTGATAAATGAAATCCTCAAATTCAAAAACCCCTAACCTATCTCTAATCCTCCATTTAGCCTAATCCACCCCATCCACCCATACTAACCAAGCTTAGCCACTAACTCACCCACCCTCATTAATGCCATCCACTTGCACATTTCTAACATCCCTAAGCTAATCCTAAACCCAAGCCTAATCCACCCCCTAATGTTGTCACATTCCTTAAACAAGTTTAAGACTTTCCTAATCCAAACCAAAGTCTCCCCTCAAAAAACCCAACCACTAAGTCATGAGTGCTCTTACAAAACATAAAGACTCTTACAAGCCCACTCATGACTCTTACACCCATCTTCCACACTCTTCGCTCTTCCACACTCATTCCTCTTACATCCCTCTTACATACTCAACCCCAATCATCATGCCTTTAACCAACCCTTTACCCTACCCTCTCACACTCATCCTCCTTGTGACAAGTGTCACCTTCCCATTAGTGCTAAACAAGCACAATCCATGTGCTCCCCTTTGAGTGCATCTTAGCCCTCCTTAAGCCTTCATCCATCCTTGCATCTAAGCCCTCCATCTCTCTACCCCTTAGCCTATAAATTGAATCCCATCCCAAGCCATTTCATCAACAATCTTTGAGCTAAAGTTACCATGCTATTTTGAGAACCAAAGCCATCAACCATACCCTTATAATGCCAAATTGAGAGCTCACAAAGCTACCAATTTGCCATTACCCATCTCCATTGAAGCAGCTTTTGAGCATCTTGAGCATACATCTACAGCAAAAGGACACATCTACAGAATCAAGAAAGCATGGAGTGTTTTCTCTTATGAGGTTTGCACTTCTTATTTGTTTTCTTTGTCTAAGCATATATATGAATTTAGTTTTTGGTTTGTGAATGTTTACTTTATTTGTTAATGTTCTTTGCATACTAATTCTTGTTCTACACCTATGACCCCCTTTGATCCATTAAATAATGAGATATATCTGTAGGGATCCTAGGACCCCTAAAGACATATTAGAATCATTCATATGGGTCAAAGGGGGTCATAGGGTGACCTATGACCCCCTTTGACCCATTAAATGATGACATATGTCTCTAGGGGTCCTAGGACCCCTAAGGACATATTAGAATCGTTCTTATAGATCAAAGGGGGTCATAGGGTTCTTTGACCCATTAAATGACGACATATGTCCCTAGGGGTCCTAGGATCCCTAGGGACATATTAGAATGGTTAATATCGGTCAAAGGGAGTCATAGGTTGACCTATGACCCCCTTTGACCCATGAAAATATTAGAATGGTTAATATGGGTAAAAGGGGGTCATATGTCACCCATTAAATGATGACATATGTCCCTAGGGGTCCTAGGACCTTTAAGGACATATTAGAATAGTTAATATGTGTGAAAGGGGGTCATAGGTTGATCTATGAACTCCCACGACCCATTAAATGATGAGATATGTCCCTAAGGATCCTAGGACCCCTAGGTATATATTAGAATGATTAAATGAGGAGATATGTTCCTAAGGATCTTAGGACCTCTAGGTACATATTAGAATGATTAATATGTGTAAAAGGGGGTCATAGGTTGATCTATGAACCCCCACGACCCATTAAATGATGAGATATGTCCCTAGGGGTCCTAAGACCCCTAGGGACATATTAGAATGGCTAATATGGGTCAAAGGGGTTCATAAGTTGACCTATGACCCCCATGACTCGTTAAATGACGAGATATGTCCCTAGGAGTCCAAACACCCCTAGGGACATATTAGAATGGTTAATATGGGTCAAAGGAGGTCATAGGTCCTTTGACCCATTAAATGACGACATATTTCCCTAAGGGTCTTAGGACCTCTAGGGACATACCATAATGGTTAATATGTGTTAAAGGGGGTCATAGGGTGACCTATGATCCCCCACGACCCATTAAACGAAGACATATTTTTCTATGGGTCCTAAGACCCCCAAAGACATATTAGAATGGTTAATATGGGTCAACGAGGGTCATAGGGTGATGTATGACCCCTTTTGACCCATTAAATGATGACATATGTCCCTAGGGGTCCTAAGACCCCTAAGACCCCTAGGTAACATATTAGAATAGTTAATATGGGTGAAAGGGGGTCATAGGGTGACCTATGACCCCCTTCGACCCATTAAATGATGACATATGTCCCTAGGGGCCTAGGACCCCTCGGGACATATTAGAATGGTTAATATGAGTCAAAAGGTGTCATAGGGTGATCTATGACCCCCTTCGACTAATTAAATGATGACATATGTCCTTAGGGATTCTAAGACCCATAGGGACATATTAGAATGGTTAATATGGGTCAAAGGGGGTCATAGGGTAACCTATGACCCCCTTTGACCCATTAAATGACAACATATATCTCTAAGGGTCCTAGGACACCTAGGGACATATTAGAATCATTCATATGGGTCAAAGGGGGGTCATAGGGTGACCCATTAAATGATGACATATGTCCCTAGGCCTCATAGGACCCCTAGGAACATATTAGAATGGTTAATATGGATCAAACCCTATGACACTCTTTGACCCATTAAATGACGACATATGTCTCTAGGGGTCTTAGGACCCCTAGGGACATATTGGAATCTTTAATATGGGTCAAAGGGGGTCATAGTGTGACTATGAACCCCTTTGACCCATGAAATGATGACATATGTCCCTAGGGGTCCTAGGACTCCTAGGGACATATTAGAATGGTTAATATGTGTAAAATGGGGTCATAGATTGACCTATGACCCACTTTGACCCATTAAATGATGACATATTTCCTTAGGGGTCGTAGGACCGTTAAAGACATATTAGAATGGTTAATATGGGTCAAAAGAGGTCATAAGTTGACCTGTGACCACCCACGACCCATTAAATGATGACATATGTCCCTAGGAGTCCTAGGACCCTTAGAGACATATTAGAATGGTTAATATGGGTCAAAGGGGGTCATAGGTTGACCTATGACCCCCTTTGACCCATTAAATGATGACATATGTCCCTAAGGGTCCTTGGACCCATACAGACATATTAGAATGGTTAATATGTGTGAAAGAGGGTCATAGCTTGACCTATGACCCCCCACGACCCATTAAATGACGTGATATATCCTTAAAGATCCTAAGACCCCTAGGGACATATTAGAATCGTTCATATGGGTCAAAGGGGGTTATAGGTTGATCTATGACCCCCTTTGACCCATTAAATGATGACATATGTCCCTAGGACCCCTAGGGACATATTAGAATGGTTAATATGTGTGAAAGTGGGTCATAGGTCCCCACGACTTATTAAATGATGAGATATGTCCCTAGGGGTCCTAGGAACCCTAAGAACATATTAAAATTGTTCATATGGGTTGAAGGGGTTCATAGGGTGACCTATGACCCCCACTGATAGATTAAAAGATGACATATGTCCCTAGGGGTCCTAAGACCCTTAGTAACATATTAGAATGGTTACTATGGGTCAAAGGGTGTCATAGGGTGACCTATGACCCCCTTTGACCCATCAAATGATGACATATATTAAAATGGTTGATATGGGTCAAAGTGGGTCATAAGGTAACCTATGACCCCGTTTGACCCATTAAATGATAACATATGTCTCTAGGGGTCCTAGGAACACTAGGGACATATTAGAATGGTTTATATGGGTCAAAAGGGGTCACAGGTCAAAGGGGTCATAGGGTGACCTATGACCCCCTTTGACCCATGAAATGACGACATATGTCCCTAGGGGTCCTAGGACCCTTAGGGACATATTAGAATGGTTAATGTGTGAAAGGGGGTCATAGGCTGACCTATGACCCCCTTTGAGCCATTAAACGATGATATATGTCCCTAGGTGTGCTATAACCCTTAGGGACATATTAGAATGGTTAATATGAGACAAAGGGGGTCATAGTTTGACCTATGACCCTGTTTGACCTATTAAATGAGGACATATCTCTCTAAGGGTCCTAGGACCCCTAAGGACATTTTAGAATGGTTAATATGTGTGAAAAGTTGACCTATGACCCCCCACGACCTATTAAATGACGAGATATGTCCTTAGAGGTCCTAAAACCCCTAGAGACATATTAGAATCGTTCATATGGGTCAAATGGGGTCATAGGTTGACCTATAACCCCTTTTGACCCATTAAATGATGACATATGTCCCTAGGGGTCTTAGGACCTCTAGGGACATATTATAATGGTTAATATGTATGAAAGGAGGTCATAGGTTGACCTATGACCCCCAACAGCCCATTATATGATGAGATATGTCCCTCGGAGTGCTAGGACCCCTACGGACATAATAGAATCGTTCATATGGATCAAAGAGGGTCATAGGGTGACTTATGACCTTTTTCACACATTAAATGATGACATATGTCCCTAGGGGTCCTAGGACCCCTAGGGAAATATTATAATGGTTAATATGGGTCAAAGGGGGTTATAGGTTGACATATGACCTGCTTTGACCTATTAAATGACTAGATAAATTAGAATGATTAATATGTGTGAAAGGGGGTCAGAGGTTGATCTATGACACCCCACGACCCATTAAATGACGAGATATGTCCCTAGGGGTCCTAGGACCCCTAGAGACATATTAGAATCATTAATATGTGTGAAAGGGGGTCATAGGTTGATCAATGAACCCCCATGACCCATTAAATGACTAGATATGTTTAGGACCCCTAGGGACATATTAGAATGGTTAATATGGGTCAAAAGGGTTCACAAGTTAACGTATGACCCCCCATGACCCTTTAAATGATGAGATATGTCCCTAGGAGTTCGAGGACCCTTAGGGACATATTAGAATGGTTAATATGGGTCAAAGGGGGTCATAGGTTGACCTATGACTCCCTTTGACCCATTAAATGACGACATATGTCCCTAGGGGTCTTCAGACCCCTAGGGACATATTATAATGGTTAATGGTGATAGGGTGACCTATGACCCCCCATGACCCATTAAATGATGACATATGTTCTTAGGGGTCTTAAGACAACTAGAGACATATTAGAATAGTTAATATGGGTCAAAGGGGGTCATAGGGTGACCTATGACCCCCTTTGACCCATTAAATGACGACATATGTCTCTAGGGGTCCTAGTCTTAGGACCCCTAGGGACATATTAGAATGGTTAAAATGGGTCAAAGGGGGTCATAATTTGACCTATGATGCCCTTCTACCCATTAAATTATGACTGATGTCCCTAAGGGTCTTAGGACCCCTAGGAACATATTAGAATGGTTATTATGGGTCGAAGGGTGTGATAGGGTGACCTATGACCCTCTTTGACCCATTAAATGATGACATATGTCCCTAGGGGTGCTAGGACCTCTGGATACATATTAGAATGGTTAATATAGGTCAAAGGGGGTCATAGTGTAGCCTATGACCCCCTTTGACCTATTAAATGATGAAATATGTCTCTAGGTGTTTTAGGACCCCTAGAGACATATTAGAATAGTTAATATGTGTGAAAGGGTGTCATAGGTTGACCTATGACCCCTTTTGACCCATGAAATGATGACATATGTGCCTAAGGGTCCTTAGGGATATATTAGAATGGTTAATATGGGTCAAAGGGGGTCATAGGTTGACCTATCACCCCCCATGACCCATTAAATGATGACATGTCCGTAGGGGTCCCAGGACCCCTAAGGACATATTAGAATGGTTAATATGGGTCAAAGGGGATCATAGGTTGACCTATGGTCCCCTTTGACTCATTAAATGATGACATATGTCCCTAGGGGTTCTAAGACCCCTAGGGACATATTAGAATGATTAATATGTGTGAAAGGGGATAATAGGTTGACCTATGACCTACCACGACCCAATAAATGATGATATATGTCCCTAGGGGTCCTAGGACCCCTAAGGACATATTATAATCATTCATATAGGTCAAAAGAGGTCATAGGTTGACCTATGAATACCTTTGATGCATTAAATGACGACATATGTCCCTAAGAGTCCTAGGACCCCTAGAGACATATTAGAATGGTTAATATGTGTGAAAGGAGGTCATAGGTTGACCTATGACCCCCCACAATCAATTAAATGACGAGATATGTCCCTAGGGGTCCTAAGACCCCTAGGGAAATATTAGAATCGTTCTTATGGGTCAAAGGGGGTCATAGGGTGACCTATGACACCCTTTGACCCATTAAATGACGACATATGTCCTTAGGGGTCCTAGGACCCCTAGGGACATATTAGAATGGTTAATATGGGTCAAAGAGGGTCATAAGTTGACTTATGACGTCTTTCTACCCATTAATTGATGACATATGTCCCTAGGGGTCCCAAGACCCCTAGAGACATATTAGAATGCATATTATGGGTCAAAAGGTGTGATAGGGTGACCTATGACCCTCCTCGACCCATTAAATGATGACATATGTCTCTAGGGGTCCTAGGACTCCTAGGGACATATTAGAATGGTTAATATGGATCAAAGGGGGTCATAGGGTAACCTATGACCCCCTTTGATCCATTAAATGATGACATATGTCCCTAGGGGTCCTAAGACCCCTAGGGACATATTAGAATTGTTTATATGGGTCAAACACCTATGACCCCCTTTGACCCATTAAATAACGAGATATGTCCTTAGGGGTCCTAGGACCCCTAGGGACATATTAGAATGGTTAATATGTGTGAAAGGGGGTCATAGGTCGATGCATTAAATAATGACATATGTCCTTAGGGGTCCTAGGACCCCTAGGGACATATTAGAATGGTTAATATGGGTCAAAGGGGGTCATACATTGACCTATGACCCCCCACGACCAATTAAATGATGACATATGTCCTTAGGGGTCCTAGGACCCCTAGGGACATATTAGAATTGTTAATATGGGTCAAAAGGGGTCATAGGTTGACCTATGACTCCCTTTGACCCATTAAATGATGACATATGTTCCTAGGGGTCCTAAGACCCATAGGGACATATTAGAATGGTTAATATGTGTGAAAGGGGGTAATAGGTTGACCTATGACCCCCCACGACCCATTAAATGATGAGATATGTCCCTAGGGGTCCTAAGACCCCTAGGGACATATTAGAATCATTCATATGGGTCAAAGGGGGTCATAGGTTGACCTATGACCCCCTTTGGTGCATTAAATGATGACATATGTCGCATTAGAATGGTTACTATGTGTGAAAGGGGGTCGGTCATAGGTCGACCAATTAAATGATGAGATATGTCTCTAGGGGTCTTAGGACCCCTATGGACATATTAGAATCGTTCATATGGGTCAAAGGGGGTCATAGGTCACTTTGACCTATTAAAGACAACATATGTCCATAGGGGTCCTAGGACCCTTAGGAAAATATTAAAATAATTAATATTGGTGAAAGGGTGTCATAGGGTGACCTATAACCCCCTTCGACCTATTAAATGATGACATATGTCCATATGGGTCCTAAGACCCCTAGAGACATATTATAATGGTTAATATGAGTCAAAGGGGGTCATAAGGTAACCTATGACCCCCTTTGACCCAATAAATGACCACATATGTCCCTAGGGGTCCTAGGACCCCTAAGGACATATTAGAATCTTTCATATGGGTCAAAGAGGGTCATAGGTTGACCTATGACCCCTTTTGACCCTTTAAATGATGACATATGCCCCTAGGGGTCGTAAGACCCCTAGAGACATATTATAATGGTTAATATGTGTGAAAGGATGTCATAGGTTGACCTATGACCCCGCACGACCCATTAAATGATGAGATATGTCCTTTGGGTTCCTAGGACCCTTAGGGACATATTAGAATCATTCATATGGATCAAAAGGGGTCATAGGTCAACCTATGACCCCTAGACCCCCTTTGACCCATTAAATGACGACATATGTTCGAACATATTATAATGGTTAATATGGGTCAAAGGGGGTTATAGCTTGACCTATGACCCCCTTTGACCCATTAAATGATGACATATGTCCCTAGGGGTCTTAGAACCCCTAGGGACATATTAGAATGGTTAATATGTGTGAAAGGGGGTCATAGGTTGATCTATGACCCCCCATGACCCATTAAATGACAAGATATGTTCTTAGGGGTCCTAGGACTCCTAAAGACATATTAGAATCGTTCATATGGGTCAAAGGGGGTCATAGGTCAACTTATGATCCCTTTTGACCCATTAAATAATGTTATATGTCCCTATGGGTCCTAGGACCCCTAGGGATATATTATAATGGTTAATATGTGTGAAAGGGGGTTATAGGTTTATGACCCATTAAATGACGAGATATGTCCCTAGGGGTCTGAGGACCCCTAGGGACATACTAGAATTGTTCATTTGGGTCAAAAGGGGTCATAGGTTGACCTATGACCCCCTTTGACCCATTAAATGATGACATATGTCCTTAGGGGTCGTAGGACCCCTAGGGACATATTATAATGGTTAATATGTGTGAAAGGGGGTCATAGGTTAACCTATGACCTCCCATGACCCATTAAATGACAAGATATTTTCTTAGGAGTCCTAGGACCCCTAGGGACATATTAGAATCGTTCATATGGGTGAAAGAGGGTCATAGGGTGACCTATGACCCCCTTTGACCCATTAAATGACGACATATGTCCCTAGTGGTCCTAAGACCCTTAGGGACATATTATAATGGTTAATATGGGTCAAAAAGTGTCATAAGGTGACCTATGACCCTCTTTGACCCATGAAATGATGACATATATCCGTAGGGGTCCTAAGACCCCATAAGGACATATTAGAATGATTAATATGGACCTATTAAATGACGATATATGTCCCTAGGGGTCTTAGAACTCCTAAGGACATATTATAATTGTTCGTATGGGTCAAAGGGGGTCATAGGTTGACCTATGACTCCCTTTTTCCCATTAAATGATGACATATGTCTGTAGGGGTCCTAGGTCCCCTAGGGACATATTATAATGGTTAATATGAGTTAAAGGGGTCATAGATCACCCTATGACCCTTTTTGACCCATGAAATGATGACATATGTCTCTAGGGGTCCTAGTACCCCTAGGGACATATTATAATAGTTAATATGTGTGAAAGGGGGTCATAGGGTGACCTATGACCCCCTTTGGCCCATTAAATGATGACATATGACCCCTAGGGACATATTAGAATCGTTCATATGGGTCAAAGGGGGTCATAAGGTGACCTATAGCCCCCTTTGACCTTTGAAATGATGACATATGTCTCTAGGGGTCTTAGGACCCTTAGGGACATATTAGAATTGTTCATATGGGGTCAAAGGGGGCCATAGGGACATATGTCATCATTTCATGGGTCGAAGGGGGTCATAGGTCACCCTCTGACCCCCATTGACCCATGAAATAACAACATATGTCCCTAAGGGTCCTAGGACCCCTAGGGACATATTAGAATGGTTAATATGGATCAAAAGGGGTCATAGATTGACGTATGACTCCTTTTGACCCATTAAATGATAACATATTTATATACTAATAATACTATTGTAGCATAATAATAATAATAATATAAATAAATATTAAATATTAATACTATTATATTTATAGTAATAATAATACTATTATAGCTATATATATATATATTAATACTATTACGACATAGTATTAATATATATATATATATATATTAATACTATTACGACATAGTATTAATATATATATATATATATTAATACTATTGTAGCAGCATAATAATAATAATATAAATAAACACTAAATATTAATACTATGATATCTATAGTAATAATAAGAATACTATTATAGGTATAATAATAATATTGATACTATATATTAATACTAATAAACCAAAGTCGGTTTCTCTCCAATAATTATTCTAATATTAATACTATTATAGCGAAGGCTATTTTCCCTCCAAATGTCATTGGAGAAAATCAGATATTCGATTTCTCCTAGCACCTGTTTTCAACATATCTGTTAGAATTATTTAGAATAACTGAGAGGGGGGGGGGGGGGGGGTGAATCAGTTATCCAAGGTCCAAATGCCCTATTAATACTTTTTCACTACTTTTAATGAATCCATACACTTTTCATCCATCCAAAATTTAAATCAACCATATTAGCACGTTACAGTAAATCAACATGCAAAGATAAAACATGCAAGATCAACACATGACACAATGATTTACGTGGAAACCCAATTTGAGAAAAACCACCAATAACATGCTACTTGATTCTCACTCTTATGAAGTGATGCCTTGTTAAAAGCCTGCCCTGTTAAAGGCTTACAACACACTGTTAAATGTGACCTTGTTAGAGGATTTCACCAAACTATTAGGAATGGGCCTGGTTAAAGGACTTTACAACATTTACTTGGACTGTCACCCTGTTAAAGGATTTATCTCATGGCTATTAAACCAACCTAAGTTCATTGGATTTAAACTTTACTATTACAATTGCTAGAAAGTAATGATAATAATTTTTTGATCTGATATAACTTACAACATACTTTGCAGATTTCAGATCACACTTTCAGTTCAATCCTAATGCTTGGCTTCAATCACTTTAGATCTGACTGCTTGAATTCTTCTCAAGCTTCATCTCCTTGAGTCTTCTAACTCATTGTACCAATGCATCCATATTAGGGGTCTTCTTACTAAAACAGAGTCACTATGCTCTCTTATCTCCTTAGCACCTCCTTCAACATTTCATGCTTTCATGCTTGATCGCCTCTCTCTCTTTTTTCATTAACTTATGACTCTTTAAATAGAAATCTGATTTTCTTTTGCCGCTCATTTCTCCCTCTCCAATTTTAGGGTTTCAAATGGATTAGGTAGGATACAATGTATCTACCTCATATCTTGTTCTTATCTTCAAACTTTGTTAGTTGTATCCTTAAAATGTTTTACATGGTGTTCTGTGCCACCAGCTCATCATTCTTATCTTCCATTTTAATTCACAAACTTCTAGATAGCAACCTTGTCAGCTTAAATCTGGCAAATCTTTGATTTTCAAAATAATGTAGCAACTTGGCATTATTGATTTACTGGTGCTCGACATCTCTGTGTTACTCGACACTATTGATTTTACTGGTGCTCGACATCTCTGTGTTACTCAGCACCTATCTCTGCTCGACACTTGAAGTTTACTTGGCACTTGAACTTGCTCGACACTTGAAGTTTACTCAACACTTGAAATTGCTCGACACTTGAAGTTTACTCGACACTTACTAAGAATTTGCTCGGCACATACTAGCTTGCTCGGCTCCTTCTCTCTAATGAACTTAGTTGAGCTTTACAAATGTCTTAACTAAAACTTTACATCTTTGATATGTTTCAGTGTGCCATTCTCTGTATCTTATAGTATATCATCAAATACACCTTTTCATCAATGGCTTAGTTGATCCTTGTACTTCATTACAACATCATAACTTCAACCTTTCTCTAGGTGTTCTAGTTACATCTTATTGATTGCCTCCTCATTGACAATCAACTAATTGATAGTATTTGGATCACTAAAGCAATTGTCATTCTTGCAAGTAGCAAGTTTGACATCAATGACAAAAAAATGATTGAGAACATTCTTTACCAGTTCCATATATCATTCCAACAACTTTTCTTATAATCATTTCAATCATTTTCAACAAGCTCCCTCTTTGGCACTGATGGCAAACCAAATTGATCAATTGATCAACTTAGTTACCACCAAGATTGTATACGTTGTCTGCTATATTTCTTTGCTACTGCATCTTTTACTACTGATCTCATATATCTCCCACTTTCATATATATCTTCCTCTTTCTTATATATTGATCAGGTTTCTGCACATTTCTCCCTGTTTGACATTAATTGATAGTATTTGGATCACTAAAGCAATTGTCATTCCTACAAGTAGCAAGTTTGACATCAATGACAAAACAATGATTGAGAACATTCTTTACCAGTTTCATATATCATTCCAACAACTTTTCTTATGATCATTTCAATCATTTCCAACAATCTCCCTCTTTGGTATTGATGGCAAACCAAAATGATCAATTGATCAACTTAGTTACCACCAAGATTGTATATGTTGTCTGCTATATTTCTTTGCTGCTGCATCTTTTACTACTGATCTCATATATCTCCCTCTTTCTTATATATTGATCAAGTTTCTACACATTTCTACCTCTTTGACATAAATGCCAAAGATGTAGCATCTTTATCATGCTAAGTATGAGCTTTGGCTTCTTGTTGTTTTCTCCCTTTGTCACCATGCTTGTGACTGATTCGGAGTTTCTTCTCCTGCTGTCATCCTCTGCATCACTCTTCTAATATTTCAATGATTTGTTTCTGTTGATGTAGGGTAGCGTCCTTGTTGGTTTAAACTACTTGAGTTAGGGGTATTACCCCCAACTTGCCTCTAAGATATTCATAAGCATCCTTGGGCAATAGTTTGGTGAAGATATTTGTAGTTTGTTCCTTTGTGTGAATGTATTCCAACTTCACTTGTTTGTCTTCTACCAATTCTCTAACATAATGATACTTGATTGCGATATGCTTATTTTTGCATGCGTCACTAAATTTTTGGATATGTTTATAGCACTTGTATTATCACAATATAATATCACAAGTTTTGTTACGTCTTCTTTCATTCCTTTCAATAGATGTGTGAGCCATACAATGTTTGTGCAATTGACTACAGTTGCTACATATTCTAACTCTGCAGTGGACTGGGATGTACATGTTTGTTTCTTGCTAGTCCAGGTAACTAGCCTTTTGCTTAGAAATACTGCACCTCCACTTGTGCTTTTTCTATCATTAATGTTGCCTCCCCAGTCTGCATCTGTATATGCATTGAGCTCAAATTTTTCATTCTTTTTGTAGTATAGACCAAAGTTATCAGTTCCTTTAAGATATATCATTATTCTTTTTACTACTATGAGATCATTTTCTTTGGGATTAGTAGAGAATCTGGCTACTATTCCAATTGCTAATGCTATGTCTGGTCTACTATGTACAACATATTGTAGTTTTCCAATCATGAATTTGTACATTGTTTGATTGACTTCAGTTGATTCATCATTTTTGGACAGCTTATTTCTTGTTGCCATTGGTGTGTTGACTGGTTTGGATTCCTCCAATCCAAACATTTTAAGAATCTCTTTGATGTACTTTGATTGTGTCACAAATATACCATGTTTGAGTTGATGTACTTGCAATCCAACAAAGAATTTGATTTCTCCAAACATAGAAATCTCAAATTCATGTTTCATTTTGTCAGCAAAGCCTTTGCAAAGCACTTCCTTTCCACCAAACACTATGTCATCCACAAAGATTTTAGATACAATAATGTCTTTATCTTCTTTTGCTTTGATGTACATGTTGTTGTTATCATCAGTTCTTTCAAATCCAATTTGCACTAGATACTTGTGAAGTCTCTCATACCATGCTCTAGGTGCTTGTTTCAACCATAGAGTACTTTATGTAGCTTACACACCATATCCTTGTTGTTTTCATCAACAAATCTTTCTAGTTGTTCAATGTAGACTTCTTCTTCTAGTATACCATTTAAGAAAATAGATTTTACATCCATCTGATAGACTTTAAAATCTTTGTAGGTAGCATATGCGAGTAAAGTTCTTACTCCTTCCATTCTAGCAATAGGGACAAATGTTTCTCCATAGTCTATTCCTTCTTCTTGAGCATAACCCTTGCATACTAGTCTAGCTTTGTTTCTGGTAATCTCACCATTCTCATCTAGCTTGTTTTTGAATACCCACTTGGTGCCAATCAAATTCTTGTCAGTTGGTCTAGGAACCAAACTCCAAGTTTTGTTTTTCTTTATTTGATCAATTTCTTCTTCCATAGCTTTACACCAGTTATCATCTTGTAATGCACCATATACTGTCTTGGGTTCAAATTTGCTGATTAGACATGATTCATGTCTTAGTCTGTTCCTTGTCATTGGTCTTGCATTTTTGTCACCAATTATCTATTCAGCAGGGTGATGTCTTTTTACATATTTGGATAATCTTGGCTCTGTCCTTGTTTCCATGTTTGATCTTTTAGATTCAGGATCACTATGCACTTCGTTGTCAGGTTGTTCTTCATCATGTGTATTGTCTTCAGAATCAGATTATGCATTTTTTTCATTTTGTAACTCAGCTTTTGAATGCAACTCGGCATTCACTGGTTGTGACTCGGTTGAAACTGATACTTGTTGTTAATTTTCAATTTGATTGACATCATCCTCATCAACAATCATTCCTTCATAAGAATACACAAAGGTTTTGTACTCTTCCATTTTCTTTGGTACTTCAGCTTGGACTTCTGTGTGCTCATCAAAATTTACATTTGCACTTTTCACAATTTTTTTAGTGTTAATATTCAAACACTTATATGCCTTACTTCTAGTGGAGTAACCAAAAAATATACCTTCATCACTTTTTGCATTAAATTATCCATTTCTAGCATCTTTAAGGATAAAGCATTTGAAACCAAACACTTTGAGATGTTTTACATTGGGTGAGTGACCATACCATAATTCAAAAGGTGTTGTATATGTATCTTTCTTGACTTGTACTCGGTTTAGTGTATGAACAGCTACACTTACAGCTTCTCTCCAGTATTTTAGAGCAACAGTCTTTTCCATCATTAGTGTTCTGGCACAATCAATCACATATCTATTTTTTCTTTCAGCAATTCCATTCTGTGGGGGAGTTCTAGGAGCTGACGTTTGTCTTTTGATTCCTTTATCATTACAGAATATCTTGAATTCATTTGATGTGAATTCACCACCTCTGTCTGATCTTAGGCATTTCAAGTTTTTTCCTATTTCATTTTCAACTCTAGCCACATACCACTTAAACATTTGAAAAGCATCAGATTTTTGTTTTAAGAACATAACAATCATTATCCTAGAATAGTCATAAAAAAACAACATTATGTATTTATCTCCTCTATAGCTTTGTACTTCCATTGGACCACATAAGTCAGTATGAACTAATTCAAGTACTTACCTTTTTCTTTGTAATCTCTTTTGTCATTATCTCTTTTAAATTTTTTTTTGTTGCCTTCCTTGTAATCCTTTTTCTATGTACACCTGGCAACAATGTAACCTACTTCATTGCAATTGAAACAAATGATAGGCATCTTACCTTTGAATTTTCCTTTACCTCTGTGAAATCTTCTAGCAAGCAATTCTTCCAATTGTTCCACATCTTCCTCACCAGTGCTGCTGTCACTGGATACATATTTCATTTTTCTTCCTTTCTTTGATTTCACCTGTTCAGCATCTTTCAGTGATAACTTAGCCTTAAAGGCAGATTCAACATTCTCTGGTCTGTAGTTGTCAAAATTAGATAACTCAAATGTAGTGAGTCTACTTATTATACCTTCAAAACTTAAATTGTTTCTTGGTATACATCTTAGCTCTTGTATTGCTAATACTCTAATAGCATAGATAGGAAGCAAGGTTCTTAAGAACTTACTATTAATAGTATCTTCATCCAATTGACCACTCAAGCATCTTATTGCACTTACCACTTCCTTTATTCTTGCACCATACTGAGCAGCATTCTCATTTTCTTCCATTTTCATGTCATCAAACTTTCCTCTGAGACTTTCTCTTTTTGCTCTTTGTACATTCTGATCTCCTCCATAGATGTTTGATAGGGCTTTCCACATTTTGAATTTAGTATCACATCCTTTGATATCATCAAATTCAACATAGCTAAGTGCAGAGACAATTTCTAGCATTGTCTAATTGTGTTCTTTCTTGTTTTTCATATCTTCTGCAGTAGGAGCACCTGTTGGATCTACATGTTCAGTGACAATTGAATTTTGGGCATAATCTCCTATGGATCCAAGATGTAGCTTCATCAAGCTTTGCCATGCAACAAAGTTATCTTTATTGAGCTTGGGAACTTCTCTCTTAGGCATTTTGATCTTTTCTTCTTATAGTTCCTTTAAACTGAGTCAACAGTAAGGCTCTGATACCAATTGTTAGAATTCTTTAGAATAACTGAGAGGGAGGGGGGGGGGGGTGGGGGGGGGGGGGTGAATCAGTTATTCAAGGTCCAAATGCCCTATTAATACTTTTTCACTACTTTTAATGAATCCATACACTTTTCATCCATCCAAACTTTAAATCAACCATATTAGCAAGTTATAGTAAATCAACATGCAAAGATAAAACATGCAAGATCAACACATGACACAATGATTTGGGAAAAACCACCAGTAACATGCTACTTGATTCTCAATCTTCTAAAGTGATGCCCTGTTAAAAGCCTGCCCTGTTAAAGGCTTACAACACACTGTTAAATGTGACCTTGTTAGAGGATTTCACCAAACTGTTAGGAATGGGCCTGGTTAAAGGACTTTAGAACATTCACTTGGAATGTCACCCTGTTAAAGGATTTATCTCATGGCTATTAAACCGACCTAAGTCCATAAGATTTAAACTTTACTGTTACAATTGCTAGAAAGTAATGATAATGGTCTTTTGATTTGATATAACTTACAACATACTTTGCAGATTTCAGATCACACTTTCAGTTCAATCCTAATGCTTGGCTTCAATCACTTCAGCTCTGACTGCTTGACTTCTTCTCAAGCTTCGTCTCCTTGAGTCTTCTAACTCATTGTACCAATGCATCCATATCAGGGGTCTTCTTACTGAAATAGAGTCACTATGCTCTCTTATCTCCTTAGCACCTCCTTCAACATTTCATGCTTTCATGCTTGACTGCCTCTCTCTCTTTTTTCATTAACTTATGACTCCTTAAATAGAAATTTTATTTTCCTTTGTTGCTCATTTTTTCCTCTCCAATTTTAGGGTTTCAAATGGATTAGGTAGAATAAAATCTATCTACCTCATATCTTGTTCTTATCTTCAAACTTTGTTAGTTGTATCCTTAAAATATTTTACATGGTGTTCTGTGCCACCAGCTCATCATTCTTATCTTCCATTTTAATTCACAAACTTCTAGATAACAACCTTGTCAGCTTAGATCTGGCGAATCTTCAATTTTCAAAATAATCTAGCAACTTGACATTATTGATTTACTGGTGCTCGAAATATCTGTATTACTCGGCACTATTATTTTTACTGGTGCTCGACATCTCTATGTTACTTGGCACCTATCTGTGCTTGGCACTCGATATCACTCGGCACTTGAACTTGCTCGACACTTAAAGTTTACTCGGCACTTGAACTTGCTCGACACTTGAATTTTACTCGGCACTTGAACTTGCTCGGCACTTGAAGTTTACTCGGCACTTGAACTTGCTCAGCACTTGAAGTTTACTCGACACTTACTAAGAATTTGCTCGGCACATACTAGCTTGCTTGGCTCCTTCTCTCTAATGAACTTAGTTGAGCTTTACAAATGTCTTAGCTAAAACCTTACATCTTTGATATGTTTCAGTGTGCCCATTCTCTGTATCTTATAGTATGTCATCAAATACACTTTTTCATCAATGGCTTAGTTGATCCTTGTACTTCATTACAACATCATAACTTCAACTTTTCTCTAGGTGTTCTAGTTACATCTTATTGATTGCCTCCTTCTTGACAATCAACTAATTGATAGTATTTGGATCACTAAAGCAATTGTCATTCCTGCAAGTAGCAAGTTTGACATCAATGGCAAAATAATAATTGAGAACATTCTTTACCAGTTCCATATATCATTCCAACAACTTTTCTTATGATCATTTCAATCATTTCCAACAATATCCCTATCCCTGTAGACCCGACAACATCACTTTTTCAATTTTTTTCATGGGTTTTGCAAAAAAGTGCATTTTGGGGCCCAACCAATTGGAAAAAATTCAAAAATATAACCTTAGGTGTTCGAATTTTTCATCTCAATGGGGAGCAACAGTTGTCGAAAAGATAAATGCAAAAAGAAGATATCCAATGAAGACATTGCGAAATATAGGGAAAGAGACAAAATGGAACACCAAAGAAAAATACAAGGTATGCTAAATATCAGTCAAGTTGACGATGAATTAGTTGAAGGTGAAATCACAGAATCGGATAATGAATATGTACAGTTGGGGAATGAAAATGTACCTATTGAAAATGACAATGCCAAAATTGAAAATTTAGAGAATGAAAATTTTGAAGATGATATGCTACCAAGTCATAATCCAAATTACATAATTAACCATGTTGAACATGACAATGCACAGGAACCTAATGCACAAGGACATTACATATCTCCTAATTATAATCAACATGAAGGTTCTAAAACACCAAAATGGATAATTAAAATTGATGAAATGATTATTACTAGTTTGGAAGGGAAAAAATTAAAAAGAACCATCCGATTATGAGCTTCAAGACTATATCAGATGTTTTTTTGGCAACCAGACAGTGGTAGAGAAATGTAAGCTTTTCGTGCACTTATTAAAGATGCAAAAGATGAGACCTATGCTTTCCAAATTGAAGATTCATGTCAATAAAAAGCTAGAAAGAAATGCCATTATTGTGAAAAAATCTTTTCAGTGCTCTCAATAGCATTGAAAAAAATAACAAGGAGAAGGATAACAGAGCTGCTCGAAGGGTTATTACAACCTCTTTGATAAGTCATCATTTGAGAAAGGGTATATATATGAGAAAAACTTGTATTGAGTTGAATCTAAATTGTACTACTTTGAGAAGAGCACTTAGTCGACTAGAGAAAATTGATGATCCTCTTCAAAATGAAACATGGGCATTTGGTGGGAGACTTCCACATTTTGATAAGAAGCTATCTGATGATGTGAAGGAAGAAATTACACAATTTTGGCACTCTAACTCATGAGTATCACCCAATACTAAAGGCGTGTTAAAGTTGAGAATTGGCATCAGAGACCGCACGCCACATCTTAAACACTGTTTGGAGGTAAGTCAAACTATGTTGTTCAAACAATTTAGAGAGAGTCATCCAAGCCTTCATATATCACAAAAGGCTTTTGAATCTTTGAAGCCATTTTATTGTGTGCCACTCAAAATTCGAAATACATGTTTTTACAAATATCATGCTGAGTTTTCTATGCACTATGAACTATTACGCTCCATCTATTCTACTTTGCATAGTAAAGAAATGTTGGAGGATTGTGGTGCTAGTGAGCTTCCAAAATTATCAAGAGACTTGCTAGATCAACTTTTATGTCATAGAGTTGATGGTTGTTTCTTTTATAGAAATGCTTTTTTAAATGAGAAGTGTTTAGAATGTGGTGGCTTATCCAAGTTTGACACATGGTTCCATGAGGGGTGCGAACAAGATCTTCGAAAGACAATAGTGAAAAAAAAAGGTATATGAAATGGTGAAATACACATTGAAGAGTGGAGGTGAGAGCTCTAGATGTGAATTGGTTGGAAAAGATATCAGTGTGGCTAGTTTTATTTCATATTTCAAGGCAAATCTTTTTTACAAGTATGCAAGACATAGTCATAGGTCTCAGTGGTTAGATGAACAATTTAGAATGTGCAAGGAGACTTTTCCCATTGGAACTATTATAATAGTTGTTGATTTTGCTGAGAACTACACATTGCAACCTCAAAATGAGACACAATCTCATTATTACAACTCTATTCAGATTGCTATTTTTTTTCACATCACATATAGACATGCCCCTGATAGTGCGAAAGATAATCGAAAGATTAATAGAGAGTATCATTTTAATACGAGTGATGATAGATCTCACTCTCACAAGTTTGTGCAACATTTTTTCGAGAATTATTTTGATTTCTTACATGAGCATGTAATTGCTATGGATAGACATATCATTTGGTCAGATAACTATACAGGTCAATTCAAGAATTCTCACATATTTTATTCATTGTGTAAGATGCACGTAGAGAGAGGGGTGCCTCATATTTGAAGTTTTTTTGAGTCCGACCATGGAAAAGGGGAACATGATGGAGTGGGGGCATGTGTGAAGAGAGCTCTAGCCAAGGAGCAATTGAAGATTTCAACAGCAGAGCTTCTTGATGCTCGTAGCATTGTTGATTGGTGTAGTTTTAGCATTATCATAGGGGGAGACTCTTGATTTAGTGGTACGCAGGTTCTTTTGGTTGGTTGAGGAAGGGTCTGTAGCTGATAGACTAGATTGTGCTACGGTGAGAGACTCATCAAAAAGGCATTCATTTCAGAGTTCTGATTCTAGTACATGGACCATTTGGACACGACAACTAGCTTGCTTTTGTCCTAGTTGTTTTCAGTGTGATTGGGATCACTATGAGTCAAGTGAGTGGGTGGACACATGGGCTCCACATTATCTTACTCCATTGTCTATCATATCCTCTATTAGAAATGATGAAATGGAAAGTTCACTTGAGCATAACCATCTATCAGATCTACTTCAGCCAGGACATGTCTTTGCATTGGTTGCACCACAAGGGAATGATGAGAAATATGATTATTGGTAAGCACATTGTGTAAGAGGTCAACAAAAACTTGCACAACCAATCACAGATGATGATGGATTTACATATCCTACTAGTTCAGTGGTTGTCGCTAGAACATGGCTGCAGACATACATGCTTAGAAGGAACATAATTCTTGCATTCAAAGACTATCAGAAGCACAAAATAATTCTCATATATTCACATCTTATTATAGCAACAAATGTAAAGTTGTTGAAGCATCAAGGAAGACCAAAAGTAAAAGAAATTTTTACTATTGCTAATGATGATCATGAAGCCCTGTTGGAGACCCTAAAATAGAGAGAGGACCCTATTGGAACACTCAACTAGGTATATTTACTTCTTATGTTATTTTCTTCATAATGATTCAATGAATTGATGATTATCTTGTTTAATACAATAAGTTACTAATTTTTTAATGATATTGGAATGTAGGTACATCATGAAGAGTTGGGGGGGTGGTATTGGGGAGAATTCTTCAGATTTATGATGTAAAATGTGAACTTTTTTTACATATGGTTTTTGTAATAATGAAAAAGACAAGTTAAATTAGTTGCACATTCTGATTTGTATTTTAGTAGGTTCTTTGTAAGGAATTATAAGAGGAAGATATTGAACAAGTTCTTGCAAATCATATTTGCATGTGATACAAGGCTATAAGGACAATTTTAAGAGCATTTAGAACTATATGAAAGATAATTTCTTGTGGATATCTTATTACAATTTTGGTTTTTTCCTTATTTGACATAAAGCTGACATTATGATTATTAAAACTATTTTGATCAAATTAATCAAATAAGAAAAATCTAGAAAGTACGGATGAATAATTAAAATACTCGATTTCTTCCATTTTGCAACCAATCATGGCATTTGAAAGCATAAAGTGTCATAATATTGCATAATGTTTTGAAAGACTTTCATATTGAAAAGTTGTAAAGGACCATGCGATTTGAACTTTAGTAATGTCTAGGTTTGCATAGGGTAAGTGAGTCAGTACATAGGTCCTAATAAGGTCTCATAATAATCTCAAGTCATTTCATAAGTTGAAACATTCAATAAGTCACTTAAAATTTAGCTTATTGCTTTAGAAAATTCAAATCTTGAATGTAACAGCTACATGAACATTTTGGAAGGAAACTCTATATTTTAAATTTTATGAAATACAGGAAACACTAGTGCAAAGCAACTAATCATTTTTCTTTTCTTGGTGTAATAAGGTCTAGGTATAGATCTAATGATCTCCCTGTGACCATCCACATTTGTAATGGACACAAGACCCCATGGTGCAACTATAAGCCTTGGCCATCAATTGGTCCAATAAAGTGATTTTTTGATAAATTTCATGTTTTTTAGGTAATTCTAGATGTTTAGAACATTATTAGGGTCCCTAAGAGTTTGTAGAGTCTATTTGCAATCAAATTTGCAATAAAACTTGTCTTAGTGCAAAAATTGAAAAAAGTTGCTTAGCAACTTTTGCAATTTTCTTGACAACTTTTCAAAATCTAAATCCTAATGGCTAGAATTGTTTGAATTGTCAGTGCCATTAGCTTTGGGTGGGTGGGTAAACCTTAGTGACACTCTTGTTCCAACCACGGAGACCCTCTATCATCTGTGGCCACCCCATACCGAGGAGTCTCCAAGGTGCTCCAAGTGCATTTCGAGGTCGATCTTTCAAGGGTCATAACTTGAGGCTCATGAGGGCTATTGATAAAATGTCAAATGCTATAAGACGGTGATATTGAGGCCTAAAATAACATATCTCATTTTTGAGAGATCACATTTTGTTTGGATTCAGCACAGGGATCTCGGTCGATGCCACAACTCGCAGTATGCCTTAGTTCATAGGTGCACCACAACATAACTTTGAAACTACTGATCGTGGCATCGAATCGTCAGTGCCATTAGCTCTAGATGGGCAGGTGAACCCTAGTTACACCCTTGTTTTGGCCATGGAGACCATCCATCATTTGTGGCCACCCTGTATCGAGGAGTCTCCAAGGTGCTCTAAGTGCATTTCGAGGTCGATCTTTCAAGGGTCATAACTTGAAGCTCGTGAGGGCTATCAATGAACTATCAAATGCTACAGGATAGTGATACTAAGGCCTAAAATACCCTATCTCATTTTTTGAGAGATCACATTCTGTTTGGATTTGGCACAATGATCTCGCTCGATGCCAAAACTCGTAGCCTACCTCAGTACATAGGTGCACCATAGCGTAACTTTGAAACCACTGATCTTGTCATTGAATCGTTAGTTCCATTAGCTCTAGATGGGCAGGTGAACCCTAGTCACACCCTTTTTTTGACCACGGAGACCATCCATCATTTGCGGCCACCCCGTACCGAGTAGTCTCCAAGGTGCTCTAAGTGCATTTTGAGGTTGATCTTTCAAGGGTCATAACTCGAAGCTCGTGAGGGCTATCGATGAACTATCAAATGCTACAAGATGGTGATACTGAGGCCTAAAATAACCTATCTCATTTTTGAGAGTTCACATTCCATTTGGATTCGGAACAACGATCTCACTCGATGCTAAAACTTGCAGTGTGCCTCAGTTCATAGGTGCACCATAGCGTAACTTTGAAACTGCTGATCTTGGCATTGAATCATTAGTACCATTAGCTCTAGATAGGTGGGTGAACCCTAGTCACACCCTTTTTTTAGCCATAGAGACCATCCATCATTTGCGGCCACCCCGTACTGAGGAGTCTCCAAGGTGCTCTAAGTGCATTTCGAGGTCGATCTTTCGAGGGTCATAACTCAAAGCTCGTGATGGCTATCAATGAAATGTCAAATGCTATAGGACAATGATATTGAGGCCTAAAATAACCTATCTCATTTTTGAGAGTTCATATTTCATTTGGATTCGGCACAGCGATCTCGCTTGATGCCAAAACTTGTAGTGTGCCTCAGTTTATAGGTGCACCATAGCGTAACTTTAAAACCGCTGATCTTGGCATCGAGTCGTCAGTGCCATTAGCTCTGGATGGGGGGGTGAACCTTCATCACACCCTTGTTCCAGCCACAGAGACCATCCATCATTTGCGGCCACCCCGTATCGAGGAGTCTCTAAGGTGCTCTAAGTGCATTTCGAGGTCTATCTTTTGAGGGTCATAACTCGAAGCTCATGAGGGCTATCGATGAACTCTCAAATGCTACAGGATGGTAATACTAAGGCCTAAAATAAATTATCTCATTTTCAAGAGTTCACATTCTATTTGGATTCAACACAACGATCTCGCTTGATGCCAAAACTTGCAGTCTGCCTCAGTTCATAGGTGCACCACAGCGTAACTTTCAAACTGCTGATCTTGGCATCGAATCATCAGCGCCATTAGCTTCAGATGGGTAGGTGAACCCTAGTCACAACCTTGTTCTGACCACGAAGACCATCCATCATTTGCAGCCACCCTGTATCGAGGAGTCTCCAAGGTGCTCTAAGTGCATTTCGAGGTCAATCTTTCGAGGGTCATAACTCGAAGCTTGTTAGGGCTATTGATGAACTGTCATATGTTACAAGACGCTGATACTGAGGAAATAACCTATCTCATTTTTGAAAGATCACATTCTATTTGGATTCGGCACAATGATCTCGCTTGATGCCAAAACTCGTAGTATGCCTCAGTTCATAGGTGCACCATAGCGTAACTCTGAAACTACTAATCTTGGCATCAAATCGTCAATGCCATTAGCTTCGAATGGGTGGGTGAACCCTAGTCACATCTTTGTTCTAGCCACAGAGACCATCCATCATTTGCGGCCACCCTATACCGAGGAGTCTCCAAGGTGCTCTAAGTGCATTTCGAGGTCGATCTTTCGAGGGTCATAACTCGAACCTCGTGAGGCTATTGATGAACTGTCAAATGCTATAGGAAGGTGATGTTGAGACCTAAAATAATCTATCTCATTTTTGAGAGATCACATTCCATTTGGATTCGGCACAATGATCTTTCTCAATGCCAAAACTCACAGTCTGCCTTAGTTCATAGGTGCACCACAATGTAACTTTGAACCCGTTGATCTTGGCATCAAATTGTTAGTGCCATTAGCTCTAGGTGGGCGCGTGAAACTTAATGACACCCTTGTTCTAGCCACAGAGACCATCCATCATCCGTGACCACCCCATACTGAGGAGTCTCCAAGGTGCTCTAAGTGCATTTTGAGGGTCATAACTCAGAGCTCGTGAGGGCTATCAATGAACCGTTAGAGGAGACAAGTTTGTAAGAAGTAGTGGCTTAGTGTTTTTGCTAAAATAAGTTAGTGGGAAGGCTTTATTAGAGGGTCTTGGCCAAACTAGTGGGGTGTCTACCCACTCTCTAATTTTAGAGATAGTTAGGTTTTGGAGGGAGAGTAAGGGAGCTCTACTAAAACTATCCTTACTTTAGCTTGGACCAAGGTTGGTATCTCAAACTTGCTTCTTTTCCATTTTTTTCTTTTAGCATGGTTAAGAAAATATGCAAGTGTGGAGTTTATTAATGGAGTATGCATTGCATTGCATTGTGGAGTAGCATTCATGTGAATGCTTGAATGGTGTTCATTCCATGTAGATTAGTGTGACACCATTGTGCATCTTGTTGTATTGTGTGGAGTATTGTGAGTATGAGGTTTGGATTTCCTCTATTTCCTTGTTGTATTATGGGTGTTGATATTGTGTTGTGAAAATGTGATGTGCTCTTGAAAATTTCTTGTTTTATTTCTACTTGGTTTTGTTTTCTTGTTTTGTGCTTGAGTGTTGTTATGGGCATGGGACTTACACTCACCCTTGTGGGAAGGGAAGAGAAGTCTAGGGTGAAGGGCTTAAGTTGGGTTTGAAAAATGTATTGAGAACCTTGGAGTATGGGCTCCATTGTATGCCATAACCATTCATATCTTGCTGGGGGTGATAAGGAAAGTATGGTGTAAAAAGGAAGTTTGAGGAGTTACAACTAATGGTAGTGGGTTTGGAGGAGGAAATATGGAGGCCTCGAGAGGGCATTAAATTGTTGATTTATGATAGCCCGAGAGGGCATGAAATTTGCTGAATTATGATAGCCCCGAGAGGGCATGAAAATTGTTTATTGCAGATATGGTTTGGTATGGAAAGTCTCCATTTTAGAACACACCTTCACCCTATGTTTATGGTTCCATCTATGAAGCCATTGTGAAATAGCCTTGGGGGGAAATTGTTCAAGTTTGAAATGTAATGTTTATGCATTGAAAAATTTTATGTGTATCCCAGTTTGAGCCTTGTTCCCTAGCACGGGGATGGTCTCTTTGAGGCCTATGGTTGGGTGGAAAGCACCCATGGTCCTTGCTATTTTGTTGTGTTGCATATGCAGATTTGTGTCCAAGGGAGCAATGGAAATGGCTTGCAATGATCATCTTGCAGATTGATGTTAGATGAGAAAAATTGACATTGTGCCCTCATTTGTGAAGGAGGATTCACCAGCTTGTTCATGTTCTCAACGATCATGTTGGACAACGTTCATGCTACTCATTGTCCATATCTTTCAATGTTCATGTTCCTTATGATTTTGAAAAGTCCCTTGTGTTGCCCCATTGTGATGGAAGGAGATTGTATCATTGTTACCTAATTTACATGTAGAGGAAATAATTGATAAGGTTGTATATGCATGTTTCATTTGGAGTTTATATTGTTATGAAAGCATTGGTATGAGTCACAGATTTACTTTGACATCATTGTTATCATTTGAAAATGTGAAAGAAAGTTTTCTCCTTGTGATATTGTAAATGAATAGTTGATAATAACAATCCATAGATGTTATGTGATACCATTGATTGTATAAATTTAAAACTTAGTAGATTGCTTACAATCTTGTTGTGCACTCAATAATTTGGAAGGAAATTTTATGTTCATATCACATGCATGGATAACATTGATTTTAATTACCAAGCTTAATGCAATTCTAAGCAAGGAAATCACCAAATTAATTTCATGATATAACAAAATGAAGTTTGTTGTAAGAGAAGACATAATAAAATCTATGAGATACATTACTGTAGGCATGCATTTTCCTCTCTGGAAAATGTATGGTAAAGGAAAATAAATCCCTTCCTTAATACAGAGCAATAAGATATTAAAGAATATTCCCAGATTCTAGACTGCTATCCAATAAAAATAAAAATAATAATAGCATATAGAGACTAATGCCTAGACTAATATATTTTCTAAGTGATAGAATGGTACACATTACAATCTTGTGACCTCTAAGTCACATCCAACACTCAAATAATAAATTAGTAATTAAATAAATAAAGGCATATTAGTATGCATGTTAGAGAATATGACAAATTTAAATATTTAACTCAAAAATAAAATAAAAGCCAAGATTGATCTTGACCGCCCTTCTAGAGTAGCCCCCAACATTTCCTAAGCCATCATAATGCAAAAAGTTTTCTCCACTCCCCAAGGCGTATTGTTAAATCTGACATTCATTTTGACATGTCATGTGAAAATTTTTATCATTGAGCTTGCCTCCTTGAAAAGGGGTTTCATCCCCATTAATATACTTGGGTGCATAGGAGAAAGCGTTTATGTCACATCCTTGTCTTATGCACTAGTCGTCCCCTCCTTGTAGCAGTGGTCACGTGTTCCAAAGCATAGGTACTCGACTTGAAATTTCTTGCAGTAGTGGTAATGTGTTCCCAAGCATAGGTAGTTGAATTGAAATTAAGGGGGAGTGGGATAGCAATCCCAAGGGATTTGTACTGAGGAGAATGTCAAGTTGACATTAAATATGACTTGTTCACATTAGGATTGCTGATTGGAGGGATGGGAAAAAGATGTCCTAAGGCTTGGATTAGTCAAAATTCTGCACATAACCCATGTGGAACCTTGTGGAGACCACGTGTAGGAAGAAATGTGGCCTTGGTAAGAGTTAGGGAATGATGAGGATTTAAGATAGATAGGAGATTCACCCTTTAGATTTGTTTTTATTTTTATTAGATAATTATTTAATCATTTCAAGTCTTGAGTAGAGGATAATGACACTTAGTGTATTTGAGCTTAGTTTAAGGGTAATGTTTATATCAAGGGGCTCATTTAGAAACATGTAACAATTAAACCATATGGTAATAGAAAATCTCAATATAGGAAAATAAATTAAATGAAATAAATAAGTTTACGAGAATGCATATATAATTGAACATGATGTTAAGTATGAAGGGTTTAATTAAATTAGTGTTAAGACTGTAAATTAGGATAGTTGGATGTAGATATAATAGGGTTAATATGAAGTAAGTTTTTGGGATGATGGGACTGGAGAATCAAGCATAAGGATGGATGGTGGATTAAAATAATAACTCAAATCTAGTTTTATCTAGTCAATAAAGCACATTGATAGATAAGAGTTACTAGATAGAATTGAATGCATGACAAACCTGTGTAGATGTTGGATTTAATGTCAAGTGAATTTTATATTTGGATTGAGGGAATGTTAGTTAGATAATGAATGTTGTGGATTCTATTGAAGATATTAGTAGAATATCAAAGTCGATAGAATATATATACCAATTTGAAAATGTAGTGTAGGAATAAAGCAGTAGTTAGCTAGTATGTAATAAGGGTCAATAGGCATGTCATTAGAGGTAGCTCGTTAGCTCATGTACCCTATGTATATAATTAATGATAATATGATTCATGTACACCACATTTGTCATGTCCCCTTTTCAAATAATTAAAAATAATAATCTTTGCTAAGGCAGGCAGGCTCAAAAAGGTGAAGTTTCAGAAAAAGGGGATAATCTTTGGAAGCTAATGGACTAATAAATGAAAATTATTATTAAAATATGTTTTATTAACCCCTCTTGGACGTGAGTTAGGGTTATGCCCTCTTTTAAGGGGTTTGGAGGCATTTTGGGCTCATTCCGGAACTTGATTTTTGCTCATTTCTTTGTTATTCTTCAGAGGCTGCCAAACCTGTGGAGAAGGAGACCCAAGAATGGGAGTTTATAGGTTTCTAGGAAGGCTAAGGATGGGAGTTTGAAGCCATTCCATGTGCATCCTCATGCAAAATTTTCCTTTGTGTTGAACAGTGCAGATTTGTGAGTTTTCGAGTGTGTTTTTGTAAGAGTTTGGTGTTTCCGGTTGAGTATTTCATATCAGTTTGGGTTGCTGCTGTATATCAGACTTTTAGATGTTAAAATATATCTGAATATATTTATTTGGATATGATTATACTTCTATGATAGATTATTAAGTTTTTATGGTGATTTCAGGCGATTTTGTGCTATTTTCGTGAGCCCAATGAGCATTGTTTTTGTCCTCCGTTTGGAAGCTATTGTGTGCATGTTATACAGATTTGGAAATATAATTTTATAGGCTGTTATGCTGCTCAAATTTCTATAAAAATTTCCACTTTCATATTTATTAATAATAGGTGAAGCTATGAAGCTTTTGGCATTATTTCTGGCATACCTGATTTGGGGTTTATTGAGAAATTTGGTGGATCTTTGTGATATTGGTTGTTTGATTTTGAAAATCTGATTAGAGGCATGAAATATCATAAAAAATTAGAAAAGGGACATTTCAGTAGTATCAGAGCCATGATCTTGCCAGCTTGAGGGTTTGTAGAAGTTTGCATGTTAGTTTTGACAACTACCCAGATCTTGCATGTCAGTTTTGACAACTACCCAGATCTTGCATGTCATAATTTATGGTTGCATGTTGCTTCTAATCAGTTGCATGTCAAAATCTATGGTTGCATGCTAATTCTAATCATTTTCATGTTAGTTCTCGGTGAATTTGGTGGTTGCATGTTGCTTCTAATCAGCTGCATGTCAAAATCTATGGTTGCATGCTACTTCTAATCAATTGCATGTTAGTTCTTGGTGTTTGAAGAAGTTATAACCTATTGAGGTTACACTCTACTTTATCCAAAATGGACATGTATAGTGCAGAGTCTCAAAGGACACGATCTTGGACAATTGATATCTAGAGTCAGAAAAGTAGAAAGGATGGTTATTTAGACATTCGAGATAAACTTAGGAAATTAAGCCATGACATGTTTGAACAGTTGGTTGAGCACCACCATATAATGAATGACATGTTGTCCAACCTAGCTAAGGTGGATAAGTTGACTGGATTTCTCTTTGGTAGATTTTCTCACAGGGCAGATGACACAATTACCAAGAACTTGCATGAGGAGTTTGAGAAACTAGCTTATAGCTAGGATGAGGTCTCAGATTCTACTCCGCCACAGGAGGTAGTGAGAAAGGATATTACATAGATTGATAGTAATGGTCAACTTGATACTCAAATTGAGACAATTGTATATATGTCATCAAAGGGTGATGTCATAGGTATTCAGGATGGTATAGTTAGAAAAGGTAGTGACTACAGCGTAGTGGGTTCAGATGATGATTATGAGGATGTTGTTGTGCATGATGGTGAGATACCTGGTAGAGATGAGCAGACATTGAGCATTCATGACTTTTCTAAGAAAGAGTACTAGGCACAGTTAGATGCTTTGACACATAAGGTTGAGGCTGGTAGTATTTCACATGATTTGTCTAGCTGGCTAAAAGTGGACAAAGACAGTATTGTGACTTCATTATCTCATCATGACAGGTATATGGAGTTAGTTGGTATTGGTCATATTACTCAGGTGAGGAGTTTTCTTGAGTTACCAACTGATTCTAGTTTACAGATATGGACTCAAGATTGTTATATTGGCGTTTGGGATTTAGTTGACTAGAGATCTTTAACACTTTTTGGTAGTAGTGTTTGTTTGGGTGCTATCATGGATTTGATTAGCAGATTGCAGGGTGTTGTCTTTTCTTGTGCCAACAGCTTGTCCGATGCTGGTATTAGTTTTTATACATCGGTGTTGGGTTTTGTTCATATATCTAGTCGACCATACTTGCTAGAATGTGTTGATGATCTTTCATATTTGGCAGTGTGTACAGATGAGTCCCAGGATCATATTGGCATTGATGACATCTAGGAGGATGTAGTGGGTAGTTTTGAAGACTTAGTTTCCTTGGCAGTTTATTTTGGTACAGAGGAGTTAGACATCAGTGCTATAGTTTTTGATACTCCATATGTTGCTATGAGCTTTGGAGTTGATTCATAGGATATGGATGGTAATACTCTAGAGACTAGTAACTTTAAGGATACTCCTTTAGACAGTGCATCAGAGGAGGTTTTTAGGAGACAGTCTAGCCAGTGCCATCATGTGTCTAATCAGTTGAGAGTTAGTAACCGAGACATTGCTATTGCTTGCCAACATTTTGATGCTGCTCGTCAGTTGTTAGCAGTTTATGGATGGGGTTCTCCTACTAGTGATGAGCAGGGAGGCAGTTATCTTTCCTTGACAGAGTTCCACTCTTTATGGGAGGCTATCTAGATTCTGAGATAGGATTATATGTAGTTGGTAGCCGATAGAGATTATCTTATGGAGTGGGGCAGTACAACATACGATGCATTGTTGGCCAAGGAAGATGAGGTGAGTGAGCTTACTCAGCAGCTTGAGGTGACTTTTGAGATTCTTGAGAGTACACAATTGGCTTTCAAGGAGTCACAGTTTCATTTGGCTAAGGTGACCATGGAGTTAGAGCAACTACAGTCTTTACTAGATTCTATACAGTCACAAGCTATGGTGTCTGGTGATCCGAGGATGTCCATGGTCGAGATTGTCAAAGACAGTGGAGATGGGGATGCATCAATCCTTGATACTAACATTGGCATATTGGGTTTGTCCCCACTAGAGTTAGGTTCAATTGAGTTGGGTGCTGCAACAGATTGTTGTGGTATGCCTAACATGGTGGTGACCTCTAGTACTAATGACATGAAGACTAGAGATGATGTATCAAAGACCATGTGTGATGTTGGTGAGCCGACAGTTGGCATGGTTCCTGCTAGTAATACTACTCCCTTGGTGATGTCTTCAGAGGTAGTAGTCAGTTCCAACTTGGTTAGTGATCAATTGTAGTTAGTTACATCTGGATTGTAGTCTGAGCCACTAACTGAGATTGGCACATTCTATCGACATTACAATGTGAGGTATGCTCATCAATTCACCTTTGATGACCATGTTGATGAGATGATGATACAGAGATGTACTTTGGTTCCTAGTGCTTATCATCAGTTATGGGATAGTTTGATGCCTTGGGATGAGAGTTGTGATGGGCATGACATGGCGATAGGTCCTGTAGTTGACAGCTTGATAATACATGACTTAGAGTAGGAGTTTTGGAGTGATGCTTCAACGGGTGTTGTTATTGATTCTACTCCTTTGGCTATGACATCTCCTAACTTAGCTGGTGATCAGTCACAGTGGGTTGTATCACTTGTTCATGGTGAGCTGTTGACCGAGGTTGGTTTTTTTTATCAACATTATATTGCAGGGTATGTACATCAGTTAGCATTTGATCCTTGTGCTGAGGAGTTGATGGAAAACAAACTTGGTTTGGGTTCCATTTCTTGCTGTTTATCTTGTGATGGCTTTTCACCATCAGGGGTGCATGGGAGTTATGGTTATGAGACAGTGGCCAGTGATCTGTAGAGTTGTGTTGACTGCAGGAGTTGTACAGTGTGTAGATTCTCCATACTTGGTATAGTTTCATTCGGGAGCATTCACCATTGTTGCAGAGTTGGATTGTACATTCTGTATAGGCCAATGGGATGTGTTGATGGTATTTACTATGTTGGCAATTTGATTTGTCCACTTTAATTGAGTTTTGATGTGTAGGGCCCATTTGCTGTTGCACCAAAAGCCATGACTGTTAGTGAACATGGAACACCACATAATTAACCACCCGTGGGTAGGGGAGTGCATCGCATCACCCAAAAATCTCCCCCTCGACGTGCATACCAGGTGCTTACACGGGTCGGGAAGGCACCGGAGAGATTTGAACCCATGACCAGGCCAAAACCAGGCTCTGATACCAATTGTAGGGCCCATTTGCCGTTGCACCAAAAGCCATGACTGTTAGTGAACATGGAACACCACATAATTAACCACCCGTGGGTAGGGGAGCGCATCACATCACCCAACATGATGTTCTAAGAGTTTGTGTCTCATGGGTTTCTAACTGTGGAAGTTGTGACTTTGGAGTTTGGTTGAGTAGTAATTGTCAGTTTGATTATGGATTCCTCTTGGTTATATTGCAGAGGATATTGCAGGAGCCTGTGTTAATTGACAATAGTATAGTTCATGACTACATTTGGGATCCAGGTGGATTGATTGGTCTATTTTTCATCCATTGCTTGAGGAAAAGCAATATTTGGAAGGGGAGGACTCGTCATGTCCTCTTTTCAAATAATTAAAAATAATAATCTTTGCTAAGGCAGGCAGGCCCAAAAATGTGAAGTTTCAGAAAAAGGTGATAATCTTTGGAAGCTAATGGACTAATAAATGAAAATTATTATTAAAATATATTTTATTAACCCATCTTAGACGTGAGTTAGGGTTATGCCCTCTTTTAAGGGGTTTGGAGGCATTTTGGGCTCATTCCAGAACTTGTTTTTTGCTCATTTCTTTGTTATTCTTCAGAGGCTGCCAAACCTGTGGAGAAGGAGACCCAAGAATGGGAGTTTTCAAGTTTTTAGGAAGGATAAGGATGGGAGTTTGAAGCCATTCCATGTGCATTCTTATGCAGAGTTTGCCTTTGTGCTGAACAGTGCAGATTTTTGAGTTTTCGGGTGTGTTTTTGTAAGAGTTTGGTGTTTCCGGTTGAGTATTTCATATCAGTTTGGATTGCTGCTGTATATCAGAATTTTAAATGTTAAAATAGATCTAAATATATTTATTTTGATATGATTATACTTCTATGATAGATTATTAAGTTTTTGTGGTGATTCCGGGCTATTTTGTGCTATTTTCATGAGCCCGATGAGCATTGTTTTTGTCCTCCGTTTGGAAGCTATTGTGTGCATGTTATATAGATCTAGAAATATCATTTTATAGGCTGTTATTCTGCTCAAATTTTTGTAAAAATTTCCACTTTCAGATTTATTAATAATAGGTGAAGCTGTGAACCTTTTGGCACTATTTCTGGCATACCCGATTTGGGGTTTATTGAGAAATTTGGTGGATCTTTGTGATATTGGTTGTTTGATTTTGAAAATCTGATTAGAGGCATGAAATATCATAAAAAATCAGAAAAGTGACATTTCAACATTTTACTATGTTAGTTGCATGAAATGATGAATACATATATGTCAGAACAACAAGGTATGTTATATACAAACCTTATTTATACGCTTGCACCTAATCCTTGCATAAACAATTCATCTAACAAATTTAAATTGACACACTCAATAAGATGATGTAGTAGGATGTGTTTAAATACTGATTGTGAATTATTATTGAGTTAAGTACTTTGAATTGGCTCTTAGACTTACTAAGAGTTCCTCATTTTATGTGCTTACTAATTCGTACTATGAAACTACTTTGAATCTTAACATGCTTTGATAATAATAATAGTGATAGTGAGAAAGTAAGCTTATGGTGAATAATTAGATGTAATAATGTAAAAAGAAAATGTAATAGTATAGTAATTATAGTAATTAAAATAGTAAATGTAAAAGCACGACAATGTAGCTAGATTAGTTAGTAGTTGATGAGCTAGATAGTTAGTAATTGTCTTTTGTTAGAGTGAGTTTAATTTATGTATTGAAGTAGTAATTTTTGTGTTTAGGAAACTGTAATGAGTGCTAGTTTGGTGAGGAAGAAATGTTGATAGAATGCATAAGGATGACTAAATAGAGTAAAGAGGGAGAAAATGACTCAGTATTGGTCCAATCTTCGAGAGGACCTGTAACTAGTAAGATATGGATGCAAGCACATGATACACGTTTGGCACATAAAACAAATTTTTTATTCTATAAGTTGTGTATAGTATGTGTTGAATGATGGATACTATCAATACAAGTGGCCCCTTCTCCATAATGTAGACTTTGAAGCTACCTTTGGGGCATATCTTTTCTAATTTCCAATGGTTAGATCCGATATAGTGTGGTAGATAAGTGTACATTTTATTATTTGACTAAGGGTGCTCATGTGATGAGTACTAAATCTAAATTCTCTAGATACATGTGTTTAATCGATTAAGATATACTACACTTCCACACCATATAGTAATTGTCACATTAATATATATTGTAATGATTAATGAATGTGTGTACATTGGTAATGAGGATAATAAGTAATTCTGATCCCCTTCCCTTACATGCTAGAATCACGACCTAGTCCATATGATACAACCGATAGACCCTAATAGAATATTAGTATTAGAGGCTTGTTAGGATATGAATTACCTCACTAATTTATGAGTGTTGTATCCTGAACTTTCTCTTTTGACTTGTGATGCTAACTTGAACTAGATTGTCATCCAATCTATTTGAAAACCACCTGTGATTAAAATGTTACAACCGGATGACACTATCCACATGAGTCTTGAACTCCTAATCAATGATAACCTTGTTTTACAATATGTAATTTCTTATGTGACTTAATAAGCTACAAAAAAAAAAAATTGTTGTGTTTTTAATAGTAAAATTTAGGGCATGACACATGATCCATGATAAATTGAACAATACTAGATACTAAATTAATATGTATATCATTGTGCACATAAATGACAAAAATATATATCAAAATACATGTATCCATAGACAAAATTTTACACAAATATATATCAAAGATCATGTATCCATAGACAAAGTACTCAAATATATATCAAAATACATAGATCCATATACAAAATGTGGCTAATCATGCCATCAAAATGTGTATAATATCAATGTTTCTGTGTACAATATGGCATATGCCATCTCAAAATGTCTCATGATTCATCCTACGACAACTATACTATCCTAGGGTGCTAGTGGATGATCAAAATGTAGCCTCTTCGCTGCACTAGGTGGATCGGATGCCTCCTACATAAAAAAAAAAGGAAAACCCAAAGTTAGACTACTAAATTTATATGATTCTATGTATCTAACATTGAATTAATCAAATGCATAATGATTTTTTTTTAATGGAGATTAATACTATCAAAATTTCATAATAAATACCTCTCTCGTTGACCTCCTATGCCAGTCAGGAGTCCTCTCGTATGCCCTCGGCAATGCTGGTACCTCACTGATTGTGGGCTGTATATGTTCAAATACCTTTGTCAGATGAATCTAAAATTTAAAATATAACATTATAATTCATAGCATGCTAAATTTATAACATATTTAATCATGAATTCAAACTAAAACTTACTATTGTAGGCTTCTCCTCAGGAGTGAGTGGCTGCATCATCAAATCTACATAACTCTCCTATCGAACCTCATGTGCACTAGGAGTCTCCTATGATATACAAAATAGTAGTTGTTAATATCACAGAAATCAGTTTTGAATTTATTTATGAAGATAAGGATAATAAAAAAAAATGATACTTATACATACAATGGGGCTCTCAGTGTGAATGAAAATCCCTGATGGTCTATGACGCAGAATCTGTATAGGCTCATCACTAGTAGCGACACCCTATATATAATAAAGAATGTAATTAAATGGGATTACCACAAACATTTTACAAGAATGCATCGATATTTAATCAAATAGAAAGCGCCTAATTACCTTTCCTTTTTCAAAGCGTGCTGGCTCACCCTCCGCACTTTGTCCCTCTGGGACAGGTGCTACTTGCAAGATAAAAGAAAGATTAGCAACCATATATGCTACAATATCAAATAGAAAAAAAAATGCGAACACGAAATAATGTACTATAGATGTCTTAAGGCCAAATGAAATGGCCGAGAGCGTGGCATCATCAATTTTTATGAGCTCCTCCTTGGTCATCAACTAAACGTGAATGAAGATCACATACATATAAAAGTCAATATGACTTAAAAATTAAAATTACTCTATTATAAAAATTAACTTTAAATCACATATGTCATAACAAAAAAATATATACACGTACTGACATCGAAGGAGTCCATGCCTCTACATTCCCCTCCTCTCTTGCATAAGGGTCTGTAGCCTCTACGTGTGTGTCTGGTGTATCCTCGTCTAATACAAAATGATACTCGGGAAGATCACCTATGGGACCCAAGAAAATATTCTTGCATGTAATGCAAGTGTGAGGCACACAAACATGTGATGAGCTAGCCGATGATGAATTGGCACCAGCATCATCAACATGAGGAGGCAGGATTAACCTAGCCTAAGATATCATTAGGCTACTCAGCCTATGAATGGCTCTGATAGTCTGAGAGCTAGCCTTTATCATAATATCTGGATGCTGCACTCGAGGAGGAGGGGAGATATCAGTAGGGGGGACAAAAGTGCCCGCTTTCTTTTGCTGGGAAGAGGGTCTATCCTGAGGAGCTCCTAGTCCTAAGCCCATGTTGGGCTTGATGCTCCAATAGTTGACTTTAAGTTTCAACACAAATTCAGCATATAATTTTCTAAGGAAATAAAATGGTATGTCTAAATTTCCATGTGGAGGGATATCAAAGACCATCCACCAACAATCCCAAAAGTTTGCACGTATGGCGTCATTTGTGCACCATTTAATCGATAGTTTGGATTTTTTTGGGTCAATTGGTAAACCCATTTTTAGGTTCGCAAAAAGGCTGGCCAAATTGTCTTTGCTTATGTTGAGGTCCGCAACCTCATCATAATCCAAACCATCATCAAAAATCTTGTGCATTTGATCATGCCAATGAAGAGCAGTATTTTGTTGGTTTATAAGGGTTTCAATGTTATCCACTATGGTGTTTAACATGTTAGGAATAAGGTGTCTCAACCTTGTATAATTCCTATTCTTATTATTTGTTTTGTAAAATGTATTTCTTGCAAATAATGTTGATGTGTCGACATCTTGAATTGTGTGTAAGGAGATCATGACTAAAATGGTTATGATGGATTCCTATGACACGTAAGAGCTATGTTAGGAAGATTCAATGATAGGTGAAGACATGTCGCAACTAAGATATTTGAGTACTGTACACTCTACCCCAATAATGGGGTTCGGGGCATCGGCTTGAAATTTTTTTTGGGGTTCCTATTTTCTCGGAGAATGGTAAAACCCTAATACAGTTTACCTTTTGGGAGTAGCCCTAAAGTGAAGTGCATGTTATAAGCATTTTTAGGGTTGCGAAGAGATGCGATGCGAAAAAGGTGTATTGTTGGTACTGCGAGTAGCTACTGAAGTCTTCTGTTGTTGATGTTGAACTTGCATTGCAAGTGTATTGTAACCTCATGTTGAAGATAATACATTGTGCAGGTTCTGAAGGGGTGTGGTTGTTTTACTGAAAGGTTTTTCCCCACTGGAAAATCCTTGTGTTATTGTTTCCTTTCTCTATCTATTTTTTGTATGCATGGTTGGCTGCAATATTGTTGTTTACATGATATTGAATCTGTAAGTGTAGAAGATTTTAATAGGATTTGCATCATACTTTCCTTATGAGATTAGTGTAGGAAGCTATTTCTACACTTGAGTTTCCTTACAAGTGGTATTAGAGCTTGATCAACTTTTGATCCTAGTTGTTGGGTAGGGTTTTTTGAGCTAATCTCAAGTTGAGTGGGAGTCTTGTGCAGAGCATCCTGAATATTATTTGCAGATTGAGATGGCGAGTTCATCATATGGAAGAATGGAGGTGGAGAAATTTAATGGCACTAATTTTGAGTTGTGGAAACTCAAGATGGAAGACATGTTGGAAGATCATGACCTATGGGAAGCAACTACAAGCACTACAAGACTAGCAACTATAGCTCAAGCAGATTGGGATATCAAAGACCGTAAAGCTAAGGGTCTCATAAGACTCTATTTAACCGATGCAGTCCTTCTGAATGTTCTAGATGAGAAAATCGCATATAGTTTGTGGGAGAGACTTGGGGCCGTGTATCAAGCCAAATCTTTGGTGAACAAGTTTTTCCTAAGGAAGAAGTTGTATTCTCTGCGAATGGAGGAAGGTAGATCCTTAATAGATCATTTAAATGCATTTAATCTACTGGCTGCACAGTTGACATCAGCTGGTGTCAAGTTAGAGGAGGAGGATCGTTGCTACACACTTTTGTGTTCTTTACCGGATTCATGGGACCATCTTGTGATGGCTCTCAGAAGCACATTAGTCACCTTCAAAATGGATGATGTGGTGTCTTTGCTGCTATCAGAGGAGATGCGGAGAAAGGCATCCATTTCAAAAAAAGAAGCCCTTGCTATTCGTGGGAGATCCATGGAAAGAGGGAAGAAAAATGACAATAAGTCTGAAAATAAGGGTAGATCAAAATCTCGTGGGAAGTCAAAGACTTCCAATAAGTCCAAGGCAAAATGTTGGAACTGTGATAAGACTGGGCACTTCCGTAAAGACTGTAAAGAGCCTAAGAAGAAGAAGAAAGCCTCAGATTTTGGTTCTAAAAAATCTCAAGAAGATGGCGATGCATTCATCATAGCTTTGGCAGCCCATGCATCTGATGATATGTGGTTGGTTGACTCGGGTGCATCTTTTCACATGACCTCTCATCGAAACTGGTTCTCAAGATATGAAGAGCTTGATGGTGAAAAGGTGTACTTGGGTGATGATTCTCACCTAAAGATAGTTGGACGCGGAAGGGTCACTATCAAATTTCCTGATGGATTAGTAAAGGGAATCAATGGAGTTATGCACATTCCAAGTTTGGCACGAAACTTATTATCTGTAAGTATGCTGAATGATGTAGGTGTGCAAGTTGTTTTTTCTAAAGATGGATATAAGATGATGAGAGGAGCTATGGTGCTTGCTAAGGGTACTAGGAGAGGTACTTTGTTTCAGCTTGATGCACACATTTCTCAGTGTAATAGTTCTTCTATTTCAAAGAAGAGAGCAGCTATCACTTCATCCCCACCATCTGAACGAGCAGTAAAGAAGACTGTGGTTAGTGGTTTTGATGGTAGCACAACAAGTGTACCTAAGGGTGCAAATACTTTGGAAGGAAAGCTTCCTGCAGAAAAGACAATGTTGTGGCATTTGAGATTTGGTCACATTGGTGAGAAGGGTCTTAGAACCCTAAAAAATAAAAATCTCATTGAGGGGTTAAATGAATGCAATCTCGAGTTTGACTTCTGTGAACACTGTGTATATGGTAAACAAAATCATGTTCAATTTTACTATAGTTCTCACAAATCTTCTAATGTTTTGGATCTTATTCATTCTGATGTATTTGGTCCTGTAAAAGTTCCTTCAATCTCCAAGTTTGTATTTTTTGTATCTTTCATAGATGATTATAGTAGAAGGACATGGATTTATTTCCTTAAAAGTAACACACAAGTCTTTAGTTGATTCAAGGAATTTAAAGCCCTTATAGAGAATCAGACTAGTAAGAAGATTAAGTGTATGAGAACTGACAATGGTGGTGAGTTTTGCTCATCAGAGTTTGAACAGTTCTATAAAGAACAAGGTATTGACAAGCATAAGAAAACTCCGTATACCCCACAACAAATGGAGTTATAGAGAGAATGAACAAGACACTGATGGAGAAGGCTAGGAGTATGCTTAGTGGAGCTGGTTTAGAACAAAGGTTTTGGGCCGAAGTTGTGGCCACTACTTGCTATCTGGTTAACAGATCTCCTACATCAGCTCTTGTTGGTAAGACACCCATGGAGGTGTGGTCTGTTAAGAAGCCTTCAGTTAGACATCTTTGTGTTTTTGGTTGTGAAGCTTATGCACATGTTCCAATGGAGAAAAGATTTAAGTTGGAAAACAAAGCTGTTAAATGTATTTTCATCAGGTACAATGCTAGTGTGAAAGGATACAAGCTTTGGGATCCTATGAATAGTAAGGTGTTGTATAGTAGAAATGTTATTTTTAGAGAGCTAACATCTTCTCCTATTGTGCTACAACCAGATGAAAAAGAAAAGGAAAAAGATGTTGTTCAATTGCCTCCTACCCCTGAGAAGACTGAACAGAGAGACCATGTTGGGTCTAATGATGAGGAGAGCTCTTGCAGCTCTGATAGTTCAGAAGAAGAGGAAGAACAACCTCAACCTCAGCCCTTGAGGAGATCCATGAGAGAAAGAAAGCAACCAGAAAGGTTTGGTTATTCTATGTTAGATTCCAGTTGTGCTTTTGCTTTGATTACTAACACTAATGAGCCTAGATCTGTGAAAGAGGCTTTGGGCATGGAAGATGTAGGTTCCTAGATTGAGGCTATGAATGATGAGATGGCTTCATTAGAGAAAAACAAAACATGGGACCTTGTACCTTTGCCTAAAGGGAGAAAATCTGTTGGCTATAAATGGGTGTTCAAGAAGAAATTCTATGCAAATGGCAATGTTGAAAGGTACAAAGCTAGATTGGTTGAAAAGGGGTATTCATAGGTAGAGGGAATAGATTATGGTGAAACATTCTCTCCTATTGCAAAGTTGACATCTATTAGATTTCTGTTATCTCTTGCTGCATCATATGATTTAGAGATAGAACAGATGGATGTGAAGACACCTTTCCTTCATGGTGATTTGGAGGAAGAGATGTATATGTCACAGCCTGAGCACTACATTGTTAAAGGTAAAGAATCCTTAGTTTGCAGATTAAAGAAATCTCTATATGGTTTGAAGCAATCTCCTAGGATGTGGTACCTTAAGTTTGATGCCTTTGTGTTGTCAATTGGATTTGTAAGATCAAAATCAGATCGTTGTGTTTATTTCAGAATTGAAAATGATCACCTTCTTATTGTTGCATTATATGTTGATGATATGTTGCTTTTTGGGAAGGGTAAGGGTATGATTTCTGATTTTAAATCTCAGTTGTCAGCATAGTTTGAGATGAAAGATCTTGGGGTAGCTAGGTACATCTTGAGTATGGAAATCAATAGAGATAGGTCTAACAAAAAACTTTGGTTGAGTCAGAGTAAGTATGTGAAGTCTGTGTTGGACAGGTTCAGCATGGCAGATTGTAGACCACTATGTGTTCCTATTCCTGTGGGAACAAAGTTATCTGTAGATGATTGTCCAAAATATCCTAGTGAGGTGGAGGATATGAGTAGAGTACCTTATGCTAGTGCAGTTGGCAGTCTTATGTATGCTATGGTCTATACTAGACTAGACATTGCCCAAGCAGTGGGAGTCCTGAGTTGATTTATGGCTAATCCTGGACAGATACATTGGGATGCAGTTAAGCGAGTATTTAGATATTTGAGGGGTACATCAGATTACTCCATATGTTATCATGGTAACTCTTCTGGATCTCAGCATTCAGTTTGTATTCATGGGTTTGTGGATTCAAATTGGGCAGGTGATATTGACCGCAGGAGATCCACCAGTGCTTATGTGTTCACTATGTTTGGTGGTGCCATCAGTTGGATGAGCAAGCGACAACCTGTGGTTGCTTTGTCCACTATAGAAGCTGAGTACATGGCTGCTACTCATGCTTGTAAGGAAGCCATTTGGCTTAAGAGATTGTGTTCTGATGTTGGTGTTGATGTAGAAAAGATTACTATTTGGTGTGATAGTCAGAGTGCTATTTGCCTTGCAAAGAATCAAACTTTCCATGCCAGAACGAAGCACATTGATGTGCAGTATCACCTTGTGAGAGATATGGTGGAAGATGGGAAGGTAAATTTGGAAAAGGTAGATACTGTGAAGAATGTTGCAGATGCATTAACGAAACCAGTGGGCACTAAGAAGTTTAGATGGTGTTTGGAGTCTATGGGCCTTTTGGCCGATAGCGGTTAGTTCTTGTTATGTTCTTGTTGCTCTTACAAGGTGTTCGACAAGTGAGAGAATGTTAGGAATAAGGTGTCTCAACCTTGTATAATTCCTATTCTTATTATTTATTTTGTAAAATGTATTTCTTGCAAATAATGTTGATATGTCGACATCTTGAATTGTGTGTAAGGAGATCATGACTAAAATGGTTATGACAGATTCCTATGACATGTAAGAGCTATGTTAGGAAGATTCAATGACAAGTGAAGACATGTGGCAACTAAGATATTTGAGTACTGTACACTCTACCACAATAGTGGGGTTCGTCAAATTTTTTTTTTGGGGTTCCTATTTTCTCAAAGAATATTAAAACCCTAATACGGTTTACCTTTTGGGAGTAGCCCTAAAGTGAAGCGCATGTTATAAGAATTTTTAGGGTTACGAAGAGATGCGATGCGAAAAAGGTGTATTGTTGGTACTGCGAGTAGCTACTGGAGTCTTATGTTGTTGATGTTGAACTTGCATTGCAAGTGTATTGTAACCTCGTGTTGAAGATAATACATTGTGCAGGTTCTGAAGGGGTGGGGTTATTTTACCGAAAGGTTTTTCTCCACTAGCAAATCCTTGTGTTATGGTTTCCTTTCTCTGTCTATTTTTTGTATGCATGGTTGGCTACAATATTGTTGTTTACATGATATTGAATCTATAAGTGTAGAAGATTTTAATAGGATTTGCATCATACTTTCCTTATGAGATTAGTGTAAGCTGTTTCTGCACCTGAGTTTCCTTACATAACATGGATAACATAGGAGCCAATGCAGGTACATTATTATATGTTCTATGCAAACCTCTCAACTCGTTGAGATTTTCATTTATCAAATCCTCAATTCGAGGAGGGTTTTGAGGAGGTAGAGAATTGTTTGGTGGACGGTTTTGTGGGGGTACTAGATCATTTGGTGGGGGGTTACGAGGAATATTATTCCTTGCCTCAGTGTCATCATTCTGATCAGCCATTCCTATTGAATTGCAAAATGTAATATATATTAAAAAAAACCTTAATTTTAACCTTTTTTTTCAAAAAAACCCTAGATTCAACTAAAACAGACAAAATCATGCTAAAATCTATCGAATTTAGATTAAAAATTAGTTTAAAAAAAAAAAAAACATACATTAATATCTGATATCTGATCTAATATCTGATATTTGGTCGCGCGCTAATACTGACCCCCAAAATGTGAGAAATAAGAGCTTGTGGGTCTGGTTTTTTTTAATGTAATGCTACAGGTATGGGATATCTAATATAATATCGAATATCTGATTGCCCGCATATCTTATATTTTATATATAAGATATATAACATATAACATTTAGCTTTAAAACATTATATTCACTTATATTTTATATATTTTTATATTATATTATATATATATTATATTACATTAATATATATTATAATATAAAATATTATATTATATTATTATATTATTATAATATAATATTATTATTATATTATTATAATATAATATTATTATTATAATATAATATAATGTAATATATTATATTATATTATTATAGTTTATAATATATTATACTTTATTATATATATTATATTATATATATTATATTACATTACTATATATTATAATATTAAATATTATATTATATTACTATAATATAATACATTATAATATAATATTATTATTATAGTATAATATTATACAGTTATAAGGTAATAATAATAATATTATTATATTATAGTATAATAATAATAATTATAATAATATAATATAATATATTTAATAACAATATTATATTATAATATTATAATAATATTATATATTATAATAATATAATATTATATTATAATAATATAATATAATATTATAATAATATAATATTATAATGTATTATACTGTTATAATATAATGTTTTTATATTATTATAATATTATAATACTAATGTCATATAATTATCGAATATCTGATATATAATCAGACATCCGATGATAACAGATATCCGATATTAAATTAGATATCCAATATTAGATCGGATATCCGATAAGGCTCTACCTTTCCTTCCAGGCTTGGTACCTGGATAGGTGGAAAAAAGTTAGAACGAATTTTGAAGCGCTTTTAGACATGTTCAGACTCCATTTTTTTCACATCGCTGCTTTTTGGCACACCATGATCCTGCACATACCCTCTGCTCATCATCACACTTACTTTTGTGCTTAATGGAGGATAACCCATATTTGGTGGACATGTTCTTGGTTGTATGACTTATCATGATGCTAATTCTGAGGCATTCTAGATGTATCTTAGAGGCCTTTATATACAGGCACTCCTAGTGTACTCTTAATGCATATTGAATGAATATATCATCATTCTGATCATACTCTCTCTTTTTGGTCTACAGTTGTGCTTGTGTTTGAGTTCTTAGTTCCTGGGTGAATTTTTCCCTAAGGAAAATTCTTACAAAAACACATATGATAATCCTCCTAACTAATCATCATCAATAAATGAGCTCACTATAATAATCATCATGCATACATGAAGTATAGAGTACCAAGTAATCTCATCATATAATCAATTGAATGTGAAACAATATCTGATAATCTCAAACAATACTACTAGTAATCAAGAATAAAACTAGCCTAAAAGAGTTTGGCAATGATAAAAAAAATGCAAGCTAGGGGTAGGTGCTACACAACACAACTTGCTAGGGCTAGTTTCACTTCCTCTATTTTTTGTACTTGTCTTAGATTGGTTAACTACCATGCTAGTGCACACACGTGATAAACCATTTGACTTATCCTAATACATACTCAAAAAAATCTTATGGTATACAAGTACTAAATGTTCAAGCCACTACAAGGTGAAAAGTTTAGGCAATTGAATATGATGTAATTAAACCTACTAGTCCATTTGTTCCTACCCTTTTTTTGGGATTAACTACTGAGCACACAAACCCATTAGAACATTTGATCCTATGCCTTTTTATTCATGGGGATTGGCTAATAGGCACAAAATCCACTAGAATATTCAATCCTATACCTTTAGTATTGTTCACAACAAGGAACACAAACCTTATTGGGAAAGCTAATCAAATTCCTTGTCTCTCCCTCTCTTTCTTGTTAGTGGCATCTCTATTGTTATGAATTTGGATCCTTTGAAGACTCAAGTCTATTGGGGGCTTGCTATTTTCTTTATCTCCTTAGTCACAATGAGGTTATATCTTTTTTTTGATCTTCTTTACAATGAGTATGAGGTATCTCATACTCTTGACAAAGTACGAGATAAATGTACCATCTTAAAATGCATACGCCCTTTATTTAAGAATTTATATATTTCCTCATTTAGAAACCTTATGGACCATGGATGGATTCATTCTTGGCCACCTCATTCTCTATTTTTGATCCACATCTTCAACTTTTGTCAATGCACTATCTTAGATCTAAGGATTAGCTCCTAGTAGGCTTGTCCTAGAACATGTCAATTGAGGCTAACCTATTCTAGAACATGTCAACTTAGGTCATTGTGTTTCACAAGAAAATTGACAAGGTTGATCTATTTAGCAAGGATTTTTAATCTCAAAGCCAATTTTTTGTCAAGGAGTTAAATTTAATATTTGGGTGATCTTGATGGATTGCATTGTTTCATGCCAAAATATTAATATAAAAGGAATCTTAGAAAACTCATTTCCACATCCATAATCAATCATAAATATGAAGGCAGGATTAAATATTTAAGAAAAAAAAATTATATGAAGCATCCAATATTGAAGGATTCTTTGTGATCCTTTCCTCATCAAGATCTACCATTTTTTTTGGCTATCAAGGGAGGATATATACATTGACACATTCATCATCTTCTTTATTGATGTATATTTACATCCATGACTCCACATTGTGGTTTTTCTTAGAACCATTTCATGTGTGGAGATTTCCTACATCCTTCATTATAAATTGAACATCTAAAACACACCCACATTGCAAATCCTTATTGATAAGGGATTTTACATGAAAGGTGAACATTTATGTTTGTCTTGAAATTATTTACATATTTATAATGCAATTTTAAGGTTGATTCCTCAATCTAGGGCTTGACCAAGGCATCTCCTCATCCACCCAAAATGGAAAAAAAAACATTTTTGTATGCGTGAGTAGGATATTATAATTTTGACCACAAATATGAATTTTTTTTGCCAAACCACTTTCAAATAAATTGGGTCATTGAAATTTTTACCATGCCTTGAGAAAATAGTTATTTCACTGTAAAGTTTCTAGAACATGATGACCTAGTCAACATCTTTTTGGAGCCCTAAGAAAATTAGAATTTTTTGAGGTTTAAATTGTGATCACAATTTCATAGTTAAAGGTTCCCTCAGGTTAATATCCATGATTATTAGGGTGAAAAAGAAAATTCCTCTACATATTTGAAGGTAATTTCTTTGCTATTTGTTTCATCTTCTAGTCTAGACCTATTTTTATATCTTAATTGAGATGATTGCCTACATTTAGCACCTAAACATATCTTACACTTCTCATTAAACCAAATATCTCAATTGCACATATACCTTTACACTTCTTTAATAAAATTTATATTTACATGAAAGAGGACTTTCTTATGTACTTCCATCATATAATTTGGGTTTAGCATTAGAATTTGTTTATATCCTTGGGCTTTGCTAATCTAACATGAGTTATATTAAGAGTTATGTTTGGAAGCCACTTCTTCTCTTGTATTCAATGACTTAATGTGGAAGTGTTTAGTTAATGAATTTATCTCATGTAATCAAAATTATTAAATTCATTGATTGAATTTCCTTCTTAAAAAAGTTGTTACAAAAACATTTATCACAGATTCTAGATGTCCATATCATACGATAGAAGACATGATACAATTTATTAAGTTTGAAGAATATGACGATAAAAAAATTAGTTTATTAGGAGAACAAAGTGAACAAATCAAAGACAATAAAACTATTTCAATTGATGGAAATCATAGAGGTGATGGTGTTTACAATTTTAAGGTTTGAAACATAAATGTTTGAGTGTAAGGTAAATTTTAGAGAATATTTAGTAAGTTATGTTCAAAACCAATGTATATGTTATAAAAAAGAAAAAAAAAACATTGATAAAAGGGTTGCTAAAGGTTTTAAGAATTTTGGTAATATCTATTATATTGAAGGAAAAAGTGATAATTTAGGTTTTATAAATTAATACAATGTAATATGGAGAGATGAAGTTAAAATAGAACTCAATCAAGACATAGCACGAATTCTATGTTTCTAACGAATGACCAGGAAAGAAATGTTGAACATATGCTTTAATGAAACTTGAATGGATTATAGTAAAATAGAAGTATGATGAAGATGAAAAGGATATGATAAACCAAAATTAGATGCATATACAAGATCATGAGAAAGAAGAGGACTATAAAGGATATTCTAGACTAGAAGCAAGTATTAGGAAAAATGAATGTAACAGACTCAAGGTAGTTGGAAGATAAGAAGAAAAAAATTGGTTCGTGGAAAGAGAATAATGAGGTGGATGAATTAGAGATCTTATCTTTTTCATTATAAGTACTATCTTTATTGAACTAAAGTAGGACACAAAGTTTAAGTTTAGAAGTTTGAAAAGTAGTCATCATTTTAATGGGAGATACTATCATTGCAATAAGGCATAATATAGTTCAATTCATAAGTGGTGTAATATTTTTTATGATAATTTTTTTTTTATAAAAAAAATCATGAAGTTCAATGGATACTTCTATGGTTTCAATGGTCATGGACACAAAATATTGAATGCAGTATAACTATCAATGTCAAAATAGTGAAATTGATCCAAAAAAGAAGAAGAAGAAGAAGAAGAAGGTCTAGCATGCTATAAGTATAACATAATAGGACATATTTTAAGTTTTTTCAAGGATGGTATGATTTAATATTAATTTTTCATGAAAAGACACATTGAAAAGGTCTAAAAGAAATTGGAAAACTAAGATGACTTTATGATGATAAAAAAGATTCAAAAGAAATGAACAAACTATATTTTAATTGGAACACAAAAGACTCTTTTAATAACGTTTCACCATTCATTTTACATTTTGTTTAATCCTTTTTAAAATAAATTAGACCATTTGGTCTGAGAGGGAGTTTTATATAAATTTTCTTTCCACTTTAAGGATAGATGGAAGGTATTTTCTCACCTTCGAAATAAGGCATAAATACTTTTCTAGATGTAAGAGTTAGGTTCTATGGTTCGGAAATATGATTGATTGGTTTCATAAAAAGTGTAATAATTATTTGGTTATATTGAATAAATTATTCTATCTCAAATTTTCTTAAATATAGTTTAGAGATATGATATGTCTATAGGTTTAGAAATTAAGATACATTTGAATTCAAATTCCTATGAATTTTAAAAGTTATCTTGGTCAGTTAAAGGTTAAGTTGTAGGACCATATTCTCCTACAACTACTAACTTGTTAAATAACAATAAGAACTTTGTTTCTAAACAGGAAAGATAAAATCCAAAGTTGATTCAAATAATAGTGAGAATAAGAAAATTAAAAGTAAGATCTAATAGAAGCATGAAATTAGTGTATTTAGGTGGTGCATCTATCTAGGGGGAGATTTATAACTTATTAATGTTAGCAAAAAACTCTATTAGTTGTTATTAGGTTTTTGTAATGATTTTTATATTCTTGATCTGTTTTATTAATGGAAAGGGGGAGAAAGATAGGGAAAATGTTTATTTGTTCAAAATTATTTTAGTTTTCTTAGTAAGGGAGAGTTGACACTAATTTATATTTTAGTAAAATCATTTTTCACCTATTTGTTATTTTCCATTAATGAAAAAAGTGGAGATTATTAGAAATATATGTTTGGTTGTTTGTTGTCATTATTTTCAAATATTTTGTCTCAAAGGTGTTTGTGAATTACCAAATACTATGGTCAAGAAGTATATTATACATGGAGAAGTAAGTTTGTGTACCAAAATTATAGAACAATGGAGGTTAAGAATGTATAAAAAATAGTGGAAGATACACATATATTTAGTGTGATAGTGTAGTGGAAGACAAACATGTAGTTGGCATAGTGCTACAATATGATTCAAGACAACTATTTAGAATAATGAAAGATATATATGTATCACGTGATCATGTGTAGATGGTGTTTGTTAATTATGTAGTGTTATATTATTATATCTGGAAGTTTGTGTGGTCTCAATGTCTATGGTTTAGTGGTAGAGAAGTACAAGTTTATAGTTGCATTTTATAGTTCTATTATTTTTGAAAGGTCTCTTATTTAGGAAAAAAGGTCAAGGGTGTGATGATCTATTTATGTAGATGGATTCAAGTTTTTGTCTTGGTTATGGAATTCTCTAGCCATCCAAAAAGCTATGTCATCTTGTGTTGCAATTCTATTTAGTTGTTGTTCGGATCTAGAAATGTGTTGAGATAATTTATGACATGGAATATTGGAATGTGTTAGTTTTCATATCATGGAATGTGGATGTCACCATGTATGGTGTTATGAACATTTTTTACAAGTTATTTGATTAATTTGATATTGTGTTTCTATATATTTATGATGGTGAAGTTGTTCAAATAATTATGTATTCAAAATCATGCTATGTGTAGTGTGCTCATGGCCCCTCTCTCTCCTTGAGTGGATTATGATTCTTGATTTAGGTTTGACGTATACATTTAATTATTATCTCTTATCCATACATGTTCATGATACATGTGACCTATGCATAGAACATTTATCTCCTATCTTGTAACATCCATTCTATATTTTGGTCTTGATGCTTCTAAAATGGGACATTATTACATTTTATGTTTTCTTAGATGTATTGCAACTTAAATTGTAATATGCTTAGAAAAAAATAAAAATCTGTATCATATTTGAGGACAACTTATCACCACAATTAAATTTGAGTATTTCTAACCATAAAATAAATTTGCTCAAACATATGGTCTTGCTAAATTCATTCTAGCTACGTTAGATACATGCCTAAATTTTTTATTAAAAAATATCTATTAAATCCATGCTTTATACTAATTTGGGTCAAATTTAGAAAATATACAACTATTTTAGAAAAATGATATTTAAAAATTCCTCATCTTTTTAATGATATTTTATAAAACATAAAATAATCTACAAGAAAAATCTTATTAAAACATATCAGTGAATACTTCAATTTTATTTATTTATTTTTATTGTTCGAGTAGTCATCCATACATAAATATAAGGTTGATTATCTTTTCACAACAAAATAGTAAAAAATATTCAAAAACTATGAAAAAAATATGATGCAATATATCAAGATGATATAATTAATTTTTTAAAATTTTGATGAACAACTAAGACAAATAATGGTGGTAAATGTTAAGAGATATATTCCAATATACATTCTAGTAAAGTTTCAATTATATATTGAAATATACATTTATAAAAATAATGAATGAATAGATGTATGCACTAAGTTTTAAGTTTATCAATAGACATAAAAAAATGAATTAAAAAAATTATATAAAGGGTTGTGCAAGATGCAACTCCAATTTTATGTTTTAAAAAATATAAATTAAAATCATAAATAAACATTTAATTGACTTGCACCATTTTAAAATTCTTAATATATGTCACAAAAATACTATATAAAGGGTTGTGCAACACATAACTCCAATTTTATGTTAAAAAAACATAAATTAAACTCATAAATAAACATTTAATTAACTTGCATCATTTTAAAATTCTTAATATATGCCACTTTTTAGTAATTCAGAGTAAAAAATTGAATCAACATTGATAATTCCTTTAAAAAATTATACTTTATGTTTTGGAAGCAAGAGGCTTGCATGTGGGAGCTTGTCAAGATTATGAATAAGAAAACTAAACTTTACTGATAGTAGGAGAGAAGAAAATGCAACAACAATATACTCTTAAAGTTGACAATGATGTGCACATCAATTGCATTATCATAATAATTTCTATTTATCCTTGTAAAGAGTTAAATGTACCTTGTCTCTAGGATAGTGAGTCTCTCTCTGTCATTGTAAAGGGTTGAATGTACCTTGTCTCTAGGATAGTGAGTCTTTGGTGCAAATATTTGTGGTTGTATCTTGCTACTTTTTTAGAATGATCATTTTTTTACATGTCCATACCAACAAGATCATGTTTGTATTCATTATTATATTAATAATCAATCTCTAATTACTTGTCTAGAGTATGGATATCCTACTAGATCTTTATTAATCAAATTATATACATAGGTAGATTATTCTTTGGGAGAAAGTGCAAACCATGATTTTTCCTAACATAGGTTTTCCATGTATAGAATTTAGTTGTTCATATCTTCCTATCACTTGTTTACTATTTTATGTCATGACTATTCAAGTTAGTATATTTGTTTTTGTATATACTAGACAATAAATATATCCTAAATTTAGACCAACTTTTTTTTAGGTAACCTCTTAATCCCACTCTTAAACTTATAGTTCCAATGAACAACCTAATTTTAGTTATATTATTAATTAAAACCTAACGATAACTTAGATTAAACAAATTGACCCTCATTTTATAATAAGCCAATTTTTTTTACTGACATGACTTTTCGTATGTCTCATAACACTTCCTTTAATCTAACCCTAAATGAATTATAATTAAATATTATGTTATTCTAACATATTAACCAATGATTATATAATTCTTAAATGCAAAGTCTAGTAGCATTTCAAGATGAATAACTAATTATAATTAAGTTTTCATTTATATTAGTTCTACCCCTTCAAAATTGTTAAGTATGCAATAATTGAATTATAATTAAATATTATGTTATTCTAACATATTAACCAATAAGTATCTAATTATTAAATGCAAAGCCTATTAGCATTTCATAATGAATAACTAATTATAATTAGTTTTCTTACTTTTCATTTATATATGTTCTACCCCTTCAAAATTGTTAAGTATGCAATTCATCAAAAATATTTTTAGCAATTATTAGCATGCTCTACCAACTTGTTGGTAAATAGATTTGTCACTTGAAAATGGCCAATGGAATGTATGTGGAAAATTGTTCACAACAGTTGGATAGGCCCTAGATATGTGGCCTTACTCTATGTTCAGAGGGGTAGCTCCCTCATATGCTATAGTTTTGAAGTTTTTCAAATAAAAATGAAATTAAACTTTAAAAGATCAATAGAAAGCCATTGATGACGAATGCATTAGATGACTTCAAAGCTTTCTTGGACTAACTTAAACTGCTAATCACAACAATCAAGTTCTACAGTTGAGAATTATCACTAGCACAATGTTGATCCAAAGATTCATAAACATCTACACAATACTATGAAAATGCTCACTACAAAGAGAATCAATATTTCTAACAATTTAGATTTGAAAGAAGAGAACTCAAATTGTACGTTCCTTTATTTTCTTGCACCAAGAACCTAAGAGAAATTTTTGATTACAAAGAAAAAATTTGTACATACTTTCAAAATATTATCTCCAAATCAAAATTTTAGCATGGTGTTCCCTTTTTCTCAAGTCCAAAAAGTCCCTTTACAAAGATAAGATTATTCCTTATATAGACCTGGCAGTTAAGAACTACTCCTCCATATTTAATAACTACTTCCGAAATACATGATTTAGTTGAGGTTAATTAACTTCTACAAAATTAACCCAAAATTACAAAACTCTTAACCTTTGACCAAAAGTGATAGAGTCACTACTAACAAATTCTCATTCAAGTACAACAAAGAGAATGATAATGTTTTCCTTGACATTTTTGAAGAAAGAACTTGACTAGTGTCTCAAATCTGTCAAATTAAAGCTCTCTGTAACATCTCCATTTAATTTGATTAGGATACCATATTATTGAAAAGAATTCCATTATTCTATTATTATTTGTCTTTAACTAATAGAGTTGTGCAAATGAACATGCACTCTCAATCACGTCCATAATTTCTTTGTCTCTTGAGGCAACCTATCACATGGTTCATGTGTATTGTCTATGCTTTTTCATTTAAATATGAGAAACATATCTCCATCTAAAGTTTTCTTACTTGGTAGCATACATTCCTAATTGAACCAATTCCAACAGACTTTTATCGTAATCACCAGTTTCACAATGACAAGTATAGCACCCCACACATTCCAATAGATATTATAACTCCCACAATTCCCACTAAGAACTTATGAGTCATATTTTCATGATTAGAAAAAGTAGACACCATTTCCATTGATATGAACATAACTACCACAAGAAATATGATTTCATATTTTTCTATGCACGTCCATGTAATTTTACAAAACATTTTGTCAAAATCATATCTTCTTTCCACTTCAAATATTCCATCAAACCAACCTTTGTCCATTCCACTATACCCATCCGTAGTCAATTGATCAAAGCTCACTCAAATAGAGTTGTTATGATAGATACGTCATTCCTTTGATGTGCAAGGATCGGGCATAGGCTTAGGAAAGGTTGATGAATTTGAATTTGTCAAAAAGTTTTTACATCTTTTTCAATGTTGCCGCTCCCTTTGGAATATCTTGTGAATGCATCTCAATTTGCACAAGAAGGGGAGATTATCACTTGACTTGGTGTCTCCATCGTAATTTGATGACCATGCCCATTGATTCCAATGAAATGACATATCCGAGGGTATTCCATCAAACATAAATTAAGAGATGAGCACCATAATATGTTCCTTGAGAGATGGAGGTGAATTTTGAATCACGATGTCATGCTTTCCATTACAAATGATAGCATTCATCATTGGAGGTTATCGTGCCGTGGGCTAAGAATAGAGATATTTTGCCAAACAGTTCACGTACTCGGTATTAAGATAGTCATCATCACAATATTAATGACTCAACTTCATTTACTTCATTGATGCGTAGGCAGAGACAAAATCTTGAGCACTTTGTTTGAGACTCACTTCTTTTCCTCACATATTTTCCACAGGCATTTTATTCAACATCTGGACATGATTTGCAGTTGAGTTCAGTCCATGACCCGCATCATGGAGAGCACACAAAAACTTCTAGAATCATTGTGCTCATGCATTCCATAGGTGGTCATTATCTATCATGGAATTTGATTAGGAAATCCACATGTAACCTGCACATTTATATACTCAACATGCATATTAGCTTTTAATCAAGCATAATAGTGCTAAAATTTTTCATGGTAGACCATTCCATCACATGACAAGGGAGAAGATCTGGCCTTTGATGTGTTGCCTCTCATTGGACCATAGATGGCATTTTGACAAACATATAAGATGTTACCTTGATATTTTGGAAAAATCCATCATTGTGTTCTCCGCGGCAACACTATTAAATCTCCACAAATGCACCCAAACTATGCACTATTACTACTAGAACATTCTTTGACTGTGGCTAAAGACAAGGTTCTGATCTTGGATGCTATGTTTTTCACTACCGAAGTTAGTATTTCATTGAAAAAATACCATGCCACAGAAGACTAGAATTGGGGTATTCCACCAATTAGTTCACATACCTATCTTTGGCTCCAAATTATGGTTTTACATCTCTTTTATTTTTAGAGTCAAAGATAAATATCAATTGTTTGGATCAGTCTTTTTCAAAACTTTAAAGTCATGATCATATTGCCACCTTTCAATTTCTAATCTTCATCAATTTAGGCAGAGAGTTTAATAACTAAATCTAAAACATGAGTTTTGGATTCCAATCTTAACCTCTTTTTATTTTAGAGGTTAAGGTTAATGGTATGAAACACGTTTTTGGAAAGGTTATCTTAACTCATTTTCAAATGAGAGGTTAATATTTTGACTCAAAACATGTATTCTGAACTCTAAATTTTAACCTTTTCAAGAGGTTAATGGTTAATCATTAAAATGAAAGCACGTATTTTGGAAACTTATCTTAACCTTTTTGATGGAGGTTAAGATTTTGAAATGAAACACGTGTTTTGGGGTGCTTCATTAACCTTTGATAACTTGGGACTCAGAAACCAAATTTCAAAAATTTGAAGTGTTGGACGGAGCTAGAGACAAAATGGATGTATCAAGATCAGGAAGTCATTAGAAATAGAATAGATAATTGGCCCTTTCAAAGATTGAAGTTTGATACATTTGAACTCATTTTCACTCAAAATAGAGATGAAATTTTTGTGATTTGGTAGGTACAAGATCCATGGCAACACAATTGATTCATATATTTATCCTAAAGACATTTATGAAGGAAAATTCTATGGCTATCTTCATGCAAGTAATGCTACGAAGTTTAGTTCTATATAATAGGCTTAAGAAATAGAAATTCTCATAGAATTGTTTCAAAAGTGAAAGAAATAGATACACTATAATTGTTAGTCCCTTCCATAAGGTAGGAGACTAAAGTTATCAATTGCATGTAGAGGAATTAGTTTGTAAGTTAAAATTTGCGCTCTTCAAATAATCTCATCTTATACTATAGTTTACAAAATATAATGACATCATTAATATAAATTAATATTTTTCTATTGGTTGCTACTAATGTTTCTAGTAGTCTTTTCTTTTTTGGGTAGACATATTTCCTAAATTTTTTAGGAAGGCAACTGTCATCTTGCAAGAAAGCTACATGTCTCTTGTAAAAAATCTTGAGACATGAAATGGTAGCAAAGATAAACACTTGTTGAATGAAGTTTGTTTGCATGTAATGAGGTGTATATTATTTCAACTGTTCCATACATAAACTCCCATGAAAGAAAAAGGTAAAATGGAGAATTTTTTAAGAGTTTTACTTCTAGATGGGTTTCCTTCACTTTTCATCTATCGATCATCAGGTATGTCTTTTTGGTGTCTTCAGCTATTCCATATTATTTTCTTTGCTTTATTCTTTTTGTGCATCAATCTGTCAGATTTCAGAACCAAGAACTGAATCTTTGCTTTTGGTTCCACATATTCCATGTCACTAGAGTAAACATTGATTCAAAAGGGACTTCAATTTTTCACTCCAAGAATTATGTTGAGATGGAGCATAAATTTAAGGTTTATATTTACCCTAATGGAGATCCAAACACATATTATCAAATGCCAAGAAAGTTGACTGGTAAATATTTGAGCAAGGGTTATTTTTTCCAGAATATTCAACAAAGTAGTTTTCCCATGAATAATCCAGATGAGGCTCACCTATTTTTTATTCCAATTTCTTGCCATAAAATGAGAGGAAAGGTCAGTGGCTTTATTTATTTATAGTGAATTTGATACAATACAAACATATTTACTTTTCTTTCTACTTTAGTTTCTTTTTCTTGTTTATTACAGAGCTCATAAAATAGAAATAGAAGTAAAGAATATAACTTTAATAGAAGAATTTCAAATAAGCATAGGTTAAAATAGTTTTGCACACTCCCCGAGACATGAATTAATAGGAAAAAGGAAGCATGTCAATTTTAGTCTATGCCTGAGTGGGAATGGTTTTAAATGAGATCATAATAGAAATTGTAGTTGCCAGTTATTTTTTTTTTGGCAAAAAGAGGGGTAAAAATTTATTAAGACAGAAAGGAATACAACAAGGAGAGCTCAACAAGGAGCTCGATCCTGAGCAACAAGATCATCAAATTCTTGCACCATCTCAAAGGACAGTTGCCCCCTATCCCTAATATTCCAACCCGGATCATGACTAGAAGCCCATTTGGCTAAACAATCAGCAGGTCTATTCCATTCTCATGGAATATACTTGAACCTAATGAACTAAAAAGAGGAAGAGAAGAAAAGAATCTGCTTAACAACAGTGGCCAGCTACCAACTAACATCCTCAAGCTCTTGCGAAGAAAGCATGTTCACCACCACCTGGGAATCAGACTCACAAATAATCTTACTCCATCCCCACAAGCAACACTGTTACACAACATATAAAATAGCCTGAGCTTCCATGAGATTGTTAGTATAATCACCCTTATGAATTGAGAAGAAAAATTTAACATTCCCAGAACTACAATGAGCCACTCCGCCAATACCAGCCGGACCAGGATTCCCACGAGAAGAACCATCAGTGTTAATTTTCAGAACTCCACAGGGAGGAGGAGTCTAGTGCCCATCCCGGTTAACCCGACCCTTCCTCTGATGGTGAAGCTGCCTGGACATAGAAGGAAACCTATGAGCCGCAACCCCATCCTGCAGATGAAAATTGAGGCGATTACAGATAGCAAGATCAACCGGATCCATACCCCCATCAAGCTCACACTTCACAAGAATAGTTTCCTGGAGAGAATGTGATATTTTCCACCAAAGATGCAAAACACCAAGCCGAACATCTTGGAATATGCAAAGATTCCTCTCCAACCAGATATGCCAAAGCATGAAAGATGGGCCAGCAATCCAAGCAGCATGGAGAGAAGAAGACTTAGAGGGAGCACTACCCAAGCGAGCCCATAACTCAGGCAAAGAGGAAGCATGCCAACAAGAGCAACCCCAAGCGCTCCACCAAAGGTGCCATATCTGAGTAGAATAGGAGCAATGGAAGAACAGATGGGAGACAGACTCCTCTCCATTACCACACAAAACACAATAAGAGGGGCCCTGAAATCCACGTTTACAAAGATTATCCCAGGTAAGACAACGGTTGTGAGCCACTAGCCACATGAAAAAATTGCACTTGGACCAAGAAAATTTATTCCAGACTTGCTTCCACCAAGGGACCTCAGCATCCCCAAATAATTGTCTAGTTATCTCCTGATACCCAGCAGAGACATGATATTTACCAGGCAAGGTACCGCCCCAAGCCAATACATCTGGACCAAGCAAAGAGGAACACTCTCTAGAGGCCAGAATTTGAGAAAGCTCCTAACGATCCATGTCTGTACCTCCAGGAGGCCAATCAGAGGAATGCTTCCATCTATAACCAACAACAGGTCCCAATTGATAAGGAGTCTTGTAATGAGCCACTTTATCCCATCCAGCGGCCAGAAAAGAGTCACAAAGAGGCTGAAGATGAGGGTATATGGATAAAATGGAAGGGAATCCATCCCAAGCATCAGACCAAAACAAAGCCTGAGAACCTCCTTTACATATCCAAAATAGACCCCTCTTCACCAACATTGCACCTGTCTTCAAAGTATGCCAAACCATTGAGCCACGACCTTCAAGAGGAAGTGCAGAAACAGAGCAAGGATCAGCACCATGAAAATATTTATGAGTGATAATACGAGCCCAAAGTTGATGCTGTCTAGAGCACCATCGCCAATAAAGTTTAGCAGCCAAAGCTTGTCTACTCAATAGAGCAGAACGAAGACCAAGACCACCCTCCTTTTTAGGCCTACAAACAGTTGCCCAATTAACCAAGCTCCATTTAGTAATACACAAATTACCACTCCAAAGGAATTGTCGAGAAAGAGCATCAAACTCCTTGAGAAAGTAAATAGGTGCAGCATGAACCATGCTTCTATAAGTAGGAAGAGCTTGGATAACAGCTTGAAGAAGAGTAACCAAGGTAGTAGTAGAAAGCCATCTATGAGTCCAATGATTTACCTTATCCTGAAGCTTGGTAATCAAATTTTGCCAGAAGAGACGTGGCTGCTTGGAAACAGCAATAGGAATGCCAAGATAAGTCAAAGGAAGTGAACCTATCTGAAACCGTAGGATACCAACAATCCTGTGCTGAATAGAATCAGGAGTGTTAAAAAAGTAAATGAAAGATTTGTGCTCATTAACTTTCTGGTCTGAAGCTGCCAAATAAACGTCCAAAGCATGTCGAAAGGCTTCAGCTTCCTTGATCCTAGCAAGATCGGCAAGAGTAGAATCATCAACAAATTGAAGATGGGAAAGAGAAGGTAAGCCATTACCCCACCGCCAGCCTTGAATAGAATTCTGGGACACCTGATGCTTAATGAATCTGCCCAAGCCTTCAGCCATGATGATGAATAGATATGGGGAGAGAGAGTCACCCTGGCGGAGGCCTCTAGAAGCACCAAATAGTTGTGAAGGTTGACCATTAATAAGAATAGAAAAAGAGGCAGAAGTAACGCAACTCATAATCCAACTCACCCAGTCAGAGCTAAATCCAAAAGAAAGAAGAATACTCCTTAGGAAGCTCCATTTAACTCTATTGTAGGCCTTAGCCATATCCAGCTTAACAAACATGGCTCTCTCCCTTGAAGTAGCCATAGAGTGAATAGCCTTAGTAGCAATAACCACCCCATCCAAAATTTGTCTTCCAGCAACAAAACCACCTTGTTCTTCTGAGATAATAATGGGAAGCCACCTTTTCAGTCTCTCAGCAATCAGCTTAGTAATAACTTTGTAGACCACATTACATAAGGCAATTGGTCTAAAAAACTCCAATTGATTAGCACCCTCTCTCTTAGGAATAAGAGTCAAGAATGTAGAGTTCAAAGCTTGAAGCATCTGCTTGCTAGCATAGGATTCTTTAACCACCTCCAACAAATCATGATTAATGATGTCCCAAAATTCTTGAAAGAATTCAATTGGAAAACCATCAGGACCAGGAGCCTTCCCCTTAGGCATGCCAAAGATCACCGCCTCCAGCTCTTCCAAAGAGATAGGACGCATGAGATAATCATTCATTTCCTGAGTGATAAGGGGAGGAATACAGGACAAAATAATATTTTCTTCATTATCAGCAGGAGGAGAGTCCTCAGAGAAGAGGGTAGAGAAGTACGAAATAGCCTCCTAGAACAAAGCTGGCAAGGAATTCAGTTGGATACCTTGAGAATTAACCAAAGAAGAGATAGTGCTCTGATTCCGGCAAGATTGCACTGTTTTATGGAAAAAGGCAGTGTTTTGATCACCTTCCTGGAGCCAATCAACTCGAGCCTTTTGCTTCCAAAAAATTTCCTCTCGAAGTTCCCATTCTTCTAGAGCTCTAGAAGCAAGGGATTCAGCCTGGCCAAGATCCTTCGAGAAACCTCAATCTCTAATCTCCCTTGTGATGACATCAAGATTTTCTTGAGCAAGCCTCTTCATAAAGTGAAGATTCCCAAAGCATTCCCTATTCCATATCTTGAGCTGCCTTTTAACATATTGAAGCCTTTTAGAAAATGAGAACATTGCAGTATCATATGCAGGGGCACCATCTTTCCACCAACAAAAAACAAAATCATGAAGAGAGGAGTCACGAAGCCACATCAACTGGAACTTAAAAGGAGGATGTTTCAGAACATAAGCCCCTATAGCGGAAAATTTGATTGGCCAATGATCTGAACCCCTCCAATCAAGGATTTCTGAAGAGATAGTAAGGGTGCCACTAAGCCAGAAGCAAGAAACAAGAAATCTATCCAGGCGTTCTGAGATAACTATTCATGGCATCCATTCTAGGAATAATATTTAGTGGTGGAGGTAGATTAAATATGAGAAAGAGATCATTGGAGGTAGATTAAATATTTAGTACTTATTAGTACACAAGGTTGTGTCAAAGAACTTAGATATATCTTGGCATATAGTATTCGATTCCTAGTTAACATTTATATATGATAAAAGGATGGTGCACAAGCTGTATAAAAAGACATTTCTCGTTGAATCGTAAGAAATTAGACTAATCCAAGAAGTTCCATATAGGGGATATTACATATTGTATCTGGTAAAGTTAAGACACTTAAAATGGATAAAAAGATTGAGCATAACTTTGTAAAATAGAATCAATGCAACCCATTATATCCATATGGTCATAACTAGAAACAACTCTAGCACATATGACTATATGCAAATGATTTTTTTCTACCTTAACAGATGGAGTGCAAATGGAGTATAAATTGTAAACTACATTTTTCAAGAAACACTATTGTAGACTCCTATTTTTCTACTGCCTCAACATTGTTTAACATTGAAATGTCTACTGTACGCATTGTCTTAATAAAAATTAGAGTTTGATATAATCTCATATATTTATAATTTGAAAACTAATTTTTTTTTACTGTTAAAAATTTCTTAGATCCATTTCCCATGAGTTGGAGAAATGAAAAACTAGATAGAGGAAGAATTAAACTAAAAGTAGTAATGCTAAATGAGTTCAACTCCTATTTGGCACATTTAAGCAACTAGAAGTAAAGATGAAGTAAAAATTCCACTTGAATTCAAGCAAACAAAATCTATAACTTTCTTTAGCAATTAAAGCTTGTTAGTGGTCAGGGGCTTGTCATTGATCACATATATTTTCATACTCCCCCAACAAAAGCAAGGACTCGAGCTGCACATAACCCTTGTTTTTACATGTTCAAATTCATTGTATATTTGTAAATGAATAAAGTAGGAAATATGACTTTAATAAACTCTAAATTATTAAATAAGCTTCTTAAAAATATATTTTTAGTCTTAATATAGCTTAAAATTGAAAACAATATATTTTTCTTTATAGGAATGATTATCTTTTTGGTTATCTTGCAACATTATGGATTCCTCTTGGCTTTTTTTTTTCTTTCTAGTAGCTTGAATTATTTATGGACACTTTTAACCCTTTTTACCAAAGATACTATGCTAAGACTTGCTATCCTTTTATTATTTTAACTTATTTTCCCCTTCTTATCATATAAATTTAGACTTATAGAATTTTTTTCTCTTTTTAGGTTACATTCTTTTCATGTTTATAGTTCAAAGGAAAATAATTATAATTAAATTTTTCTTGATAAAACATATAAATGATGTTTGGTTTAACAATGTGACTAAATGTAGTAAGTTCACTCTCAAAATTAAGTTTCTATGATTTTCTGTTTTGTTTTAGAAAACATGGCTATGAGATTATATAATTTAAGGATATTATTAGTTGATGAATCAATACTTGTTATGCTATTAATAGAGTTATATGATCTTCTAATAGTGATCATGACATTTGTTTAATTTTTTATAACATTAGCAAATATGTAGTACTTTTTATTTGAAAAAAAATATGAAGAATAAATGGCTTTTAAGAATAAAGCTGAAAATGATAAGTTTAGTTTCAAATAATTAAGTCTTTGTCCATACTTAAATTTATGAAAAAATAATCAAGTACACAAAATATGATTATAAAATTGATCAATTAAAAGATATAGCAATATCTCTTATACAATCAGAATATTTTCTACTTCTCATGTTTAAATTTTGAAAATATTAGCAATTATACATTACTTTTACTTGAAAAAATAAATAAATCCACAACTGCAACAATAGGACTTCCATATAGATATCTATTTCACAGCACATATAAATTTTTTTCTCAATACAACACTCTCTTCACTTTACTATAAAAATGATTATCGTCACTTGAAAGTGATAGGTTCGGTTGGCTTTATATGTCCAACACTTAACCAATAATCCATAGAATAATATTGGTAATTATAATCATATCTCTCACATAACATTTGTATATATATCTTAATGGCTGAACTTCTTTGAGTAACGAAATCAACATATCTATATTCATTTATCTTTGTGCAATTCAAATTACGAGATGACAATAATCTCTTTGTGCTTGAATGTCTGTCGTGAAGTAGAAGAAAAATGGGACTTTAGAATCTTGAATATGGATGAAAGTAATGGAGTATATGCCAGGAATACACTGCATTGCCAACGAACGATATTACACTGATAAAGACAATAGAGGCTTGCCACATGAAGAAAACTCATAAATTAATATTGTCTCAATCTTAACGAACAGTTCTGCTGACCAAGAAGATAAAATAACATACCACCAAAATCGGCCAGGAAAGATAAGTTGGATTTCGGTTGTTTATGTGTTTTCATTGAGATTGGTTTTCATATCACAGCTGGTTGTTAGTGTTTTGAGTGTGAGGGATTAAAAAACAATGGCTACTTCAACGATTATCAGCTCTGTCATTGCTTGATTATTATTATTCTTTAGCTGCTATAAGATTTAAACTTTGCATATGGCTATTTGTGCCCACTATATATAATATAATATATAAACATTGCATATAAATATTGAAACTGTCTGTTTGGAAGAAGGCAACAAGTACAATTTACCTAACTGCAATACCAAAGAAGAGTTGTCACAAGGTTCTAGTTATTAGTTCCCAACCCCGATTCAATTGATAGACAAAACACACAGCTCATTCCCTATTTAATTCTTTTTATTTTTATCAGTTGTTCATTATTGTAAAGCTTAGGACCAACAATATCCTGACATAGATTACTGCCCCAGGAGATATGTTTTGGTAATCGGACAAACCATTAATTGTCAGACAAGATTGTAGTTAGGTGCTTATAGTTTATTAAGGTTGTTTTCTATTTACGTCATTTTGAATTATTCTAAAAGAGTGTCAAGGTATTTGATTCATTAATCTTCATGCATGATATGTAATATTTTTCAAATTGATACGATACAATCAATGTATGTACAGCTTATAAATCTACTTTAATATTTTATGTTAATATATTATATTTAGTTAAATTATACTTACATCAAAACTCAATGTATCGAAAGAGTTTTCGAGCACTTTTAAGAAAGAAATTAGCTATGGATTTAGCCATCAAGGAGGAGATATGCATTCACACAAATCTTATTCTTCTTGTATTCATCAAATAAGGTAAATTATAAGCATCCATTCATGAGATTTCATCTTACATGATTTACTTTTTGTTTCGTGTTGAGTCAAGACTATTGTATTAACATATTCGATCACATGTTAAGAACAATTGCATGATATACTCCATTCTTAGATTTATATCTACTATAGTTTATTATTTTCTTTATTTCAATTGAAGGTTATTTCCTAAACCATGGCTTGAATGAGGAAAACCCCTTGCCACCAATAATTTCCCCTTTCTTGTGTGCATATGTAGATTTGCATGTTTTCTCAAGATCTGAGCTAGTAGATCTAGGGTTCCAATTCTAGTAAGCCATTTATATTTTGAATTTGTTTGTATTATAGGTATAGGTCAACATTGATCTATACAAATGCTGATGTAGACCTATACCAAGGTCAACCTATAGCTAAGAACTTGACTTGTTCCTTGGGCTTCCAAAATTTCAAAGATGGTACATTCCAATCTATAGATTCTAAACCTCATCCAGTTTCAGTTTTGTTTATAGTTTGATTTTTTTTTTCAAATCCAAACTAACACTCTCTACTATCCTTCAAGGTGAGTATAATCCCCTCATTATGATTTCATAGAACTTACATTTATAGATTAGATTGTACACCATTTATAATTCCTTCTCTTCAAGAAAGGATAAACACAAACCAATGTATCCGTGCATTGAGAAGATCACACATCATTACTTCCTCTATAACAATATAATTTCCTTTGTTGTGGAATGTTGGTATTCTTAATATACAAGAATAACACACTTTTGTGAGTGATCCATCAAACTTGATTTCTCACTATTCTTTATGTTGCATTTTGGTGAAGCCAACCTCTGAGACCTTTATTTTGATTTTGGTGTTAGACTTTATTTTCTCTCTAGATCTACTTTAATTACATTGTATTCATCTAGTTATATATCTTTTTCATTAAACTTCTATCATTTCATATTTAGATTCACCTATGTTACAATTGGGTGAAGCAATAACTTTCATGATTTATACATTTTAGTTAGGTTTTTAGATCTTCACATTTCCATTTCTAATTTTGGTAATAGGTCTCTTTTTTCATTTATATCAATTTATATGAATTGCATTGATCACTAGTTTATAAAATTATATGAATCTAAATCTATAGGTTCTACCTTTTAGATTTATTTTACATAACTTGCATTGTTTCATTCCATTTTCACTATGAAAAATAGAGATAGAAATAAATATCCTAGATCAATTTTATTCTTACATTTCATGTGTCTAAAGAAAAAAATTTAAATACAAAAAAAATACATTCATAGTCATTGAATTTCATTTTCACTACATTGTTTTATCTCCATTGGCTAGTTCAATTTCATACTTTCTTCAATATATTCAAGATGGTCCATTATATGCATAAGATGACAGTTTAGTTCTTTCATTCATTGAATCTTATAATATACATCCTTCAACCCATTAACACATTCTAGCACAATAAAATGCCATGTTTTTCAAAGAATCTCCCTCCAAAGGGCGATATTTTACAAGATAAGTTCCCCTCTTTTTAAAATGAATCCCTCTTATAAAGAAAGTTTGACTAAAGAGATAATTAATTCCTCCCATTTTATTTTTCATTGTTAGGAAAATCTATTTTCTATGAGGTTCATTGATATTCCTTCCATATATGGGTTCTTGATGAGTTATGGTTGTCTTATCTTGAGAGTTCCTTAGAAGTAGAGGATAACATACTTGATGCTTCTTCTTTTACTAAGGAATTTTTTGAGATTAATAAACCCAATCCACTCAATACTATCTAATATACATCTTACATAAAATTAAGTATTGTTGAAAAAGAAATCATGCATTAGTATATATTGATGGTCCCTTCTTTCCATAAATCCACTTTCGAGCATAAGGCTTCTACTCACTTTGACTCTATTCCATCTCTATTTCCTTCTCTTAATATTTCTCCAACATAAATAGGTGGCCTATAAAATCTTCATGTTTATTAGAAAATCTTATATTTCACACAAATATTTTATTTCAAGCCCAAGATCCTGGAATTTTAAAGTCAGACACCTTCATTTAATGAATTGTTATCAAGAATCCTTCTCTTTATATTTCAATCTATTTCCAACTAAAGGATCCTCTTATTTGACTAATATGTTAAACCTTCCCATAGATAATCTAGGTTTCTTACATTCTCATTTCTCCAATCAATTTATACATTCTTCTCCTAAATTATCTTCATAAGAAAATATATTTTTAAAAACTTTTCAAAAGAAACTTAATTACCCTTCCTTTATAAAACAAGAATAAATATATAAAACATGAAAAAATAGTTCTTCCCTTTTTATGTTTCATCAAATCCATAGTCATAAGACTAGTGAATGCTGTTATTTCCACTGTAAAGCTGAAGAATTCATTGAATGTGGTATTCTTCAAATGAATTACAATGACAAATGATATATTTTTCATGATCATTATACTGAATACATTTGCACATTAATATTATATTTTTCTTTACTATGTGAAATTTCTAATTTATTCTTTGTGGGATAATTATCATCATTTTGAGAAACATAATAGTCCTTTTCTTCATCTCCTAACTTTGGGGTCAAGGTCCTTATTTTAGAGCTCCCATCCATCTCATAAGATCTATTTTTTCTATTTGTTGATTTTTTTTTTTAATGATGACATCTTTTCTTGCATGCATTTATTATTTTACATAAGGATTGACATCCTATGTAAAATCTTATGTTTTCTTGAAAACACATGTCTAGTATAAGTAGAAAAACCAGAGGGAAGCATTGTGTGTACTTCTCATCATTTCTTATTAAATGCATCCAATATCCCTTATGATCATACATTGTTTTAAAGTTTGATGTTATTTATGCCATTTATTTTTTGTTTCGTACATGAATTTTTAACTATAGTTATAACCTTATTCTTAGTTGAAAGTTCATATTTGTAATAAAAGATCTATCACTTAGGGTATTGATTGGAGATTCTTTCTCAAACATTCATTATCTCTTTTTTGTCAATCTCTTTGATACTATGATGTCCTTACTTAGAAGTGTATATTGAAGGATTTGAGCAAGACAAATCCACAAAGCCTGAAGAATACTTGCATGTAAAAACCTGTCACAAAGAAGAAAAAGACAAGAAGAGGCAAGGCTTTTCTCTGAAAATATGCAAACTGTATTCTCAGAAATGAAAAAGATGAGATATAATTACAAAAGATCAATCCTTATAGAAGAAGACCGAAAGCCGAAAAAGGGTAACACAAAAGGTAAAAGCCATTTAATAATTACTACTTAATTATCAAATGTAAATACAAACGTGCATAAAGTGAAATCTTAAGAAGGGAGTAAATTGAATTTAATAAATGAAATAAAATTAACACTTTACTCTAACACCCCCCCTTAAGATGTGCAACAATGTAGCTACAAACAATGAAAAAAGAGAAAGGAAACTAAAATACAATGCTGAAAGAAAACTTTGGTCCTGGAAGTAATGCCTGATGAGGTATCCAATCAAACCAAATATTTATGAAATAGAGAAATAGAGAAAACCTAGTGGGAAAAAATCTACTCCAAAAAGAGATAGCAAGAAAAAGAAGGAAGGAAGGACTCATCACTGAGAACCCCCAAGGACAACTTCCTTCACCCCAAGAATAGAACATAGTTCAAGATGCTGTGGGGATGCAAAAGGTTTAGTGAATATTTCTACAACTTGCTCAACAGTAGGAATGTACTCCAAGCTCAAAACACCATCCTGAATAAGATGCCTAATGAAGTGCATGTAAATCTCAATGTTCTTGGTCCACTGATGCTCAACCAGGTTACAGGAAATGTCTATAGCACTCTGATTGTTACACATAGAAAGGTGGGACTATTAGGAGAAAATCCAAACTCTATCATCAACTATCGAAGCCACAAAACCTCTTGACTGGCCAATACAACTACCTTGTATTCTGCCTCTATAGATGATAATGCATGAACATGCTATTTCTTGCAAGATCATGTGATAGGACCAAAACCAAGATAGAAGAAAAAACTAGAAGTAGACTCATGATCATCAATATCACTAGCCCAATATGAATCTATAAAACTAACAATGTCAAGATCCCTTGATGTGTAGTGAATGCCATAACATGTTGTACCCTGAATGTACCTCAAGATACATTTGGGACCTTACCAATGACTCTCATGTCAATCATGGGAGAATTGAGAGACAAGTCCAACCACAAAGGAAATATCAAGACATGTGTGTGTCAAGTATAAGAAACTACTCACAAGATGTCTATATAGAGTGGAATCCACTGCAGGAGTAGAGCAAGCAGTAGATAAAACAACACCTAACTAAAAAGATGTGGGATCAGGCTTACAATCAAGCATGCCAAATCTGTAAAGAATATCAAGAGCATACTTCTATTGGAGTATGGCTATCCCATTTGAAGACTAAACAACATGTAGACCCAAAAAATAGTGTAGAAGTCCAAGGTCTATCATCCCAAACTGCTCTCTCAATGCTTGCTGAACACTCTATATCATGGAAACTGAGCTACTTGTAATGATGAGGTCATCTAGATATAAAGCACAAGTATCAATAAGTTAGCCCCATGATGTTGAATGTAAATTATAGGATTAGATTTACATCAAGTGAACTATGAAGCAAGCAAGAAGGAATCCATCTTCTCATACCAAGCCCGAGGGGCCTATTTGAGGCCATATAAGGACCTCTAAAACTTACATACTAATGAAGAGTCCTACACAAAACCATGAGGCTGCTCCATATAGATCTCCTCATGAAGGTCTCTATGCAAAAAGGTACTCTTCACATCCATCTAAAAAATGGCTGCACAACATCTAAACAAGACCACAACCCTTTTGACTCGAGAAGCTAAGTCATCAAGGTCTTCCAAGTGTGATAGTTATGAGGGGTCAGAAGTTCTAGACAAGAAGAGTTCTTAGAAGGTGTTGATTTTTTTTTAATGTAGTTCTATTTTACATAAGTAAATAACAAAAATGATATGACAAAACACCCCCCCACAATGCAAAAAGTTGAACCCTAGCTACTAGAAGGAATGCATAAATGAGAGAAGGGCAAAAAAGATTTAGATATGAATCACAAATACCTAGTAAAAAATATAGGTGAGATGACAGAGAATCTAGAAAGTTCACGAGAAGATCTTTGTGGCACTTTTTATGGGTCCATTGATTTTCTAGAAAACTTATCCTCAGATGCTATTTGTAATAATTGTGAGGCTAAAGAATAATTTTCCATCCACTTGTTGAAGATTATGTCATCTGGCCAATTGAAACTAAGAATTTCTTTTTCTCTTTCAAAATATCCTTTCTCAACTTCTTTATTTCATCAAAGTTTTGCTAGAAAGAATCAAAGAATAGTTGGACTTGTACAACCTCTTCAACAGTTCTTCCAAACCATATATAATTTTCTTTATTTACAACATGATTTAGTTTGAAACTCATTAATTCTTTAACTCATTTTCCCACTCCTAATTATCTTTTATAATGCCTATGCCTTTTACCATATGGAGAAAAAGATCAAAATTTTTGCTGAGATATTTGGAGAAACAAATTCTCAATTTCCTTTGCAACATATCTCTTTTCTAGTCAAAATTTAGTAAATCATTTTCTTCGTTAAATATTTTCTCAATCTAGTCATCAATTATATCAATGACAAAGAAACATAAAGTGGTGATGAAGTCATCCCTATTGATCCTTTTATTCAATTTTTTTGTCAAGGTAGTCTCATTTCTCTATAATTCATTCCAAATAATTACTAACCTTGACAAATCTAAATAGAAAAGAGGCCAATTTACTCTATCTACCAAACACAAAATTGTGTCCCTTATCCTATCTTCATGTTGTATACCCAACTCTACATGTAATGCCCAAATTTTTGTCTTTTCTTCATTTAATTCATCTATAGTGTAAAGTTCTGGATGTTGGGGTGTGCTAGGGATCTCCACAATAGGACTAGTGGGACGTGGTGAAGCATGAGAAGTTGCAATTAACAACTTTCTCTAGGTCCTTCTCCCACCTTTTTCTTACCTTGTTGCTTCTGTAAGTTTGAAATGATTTTTTCCATTTCACTTATTGTCTTTCCCCTCTCATCATATGCTTCTAAGACCTCAAATTTAGCATTCAATTCAAGAAATTTATTCTTATCTTTTCTAGCTACCTCCATGCCAAAATCAAATACCTCTTTATTCATTCAAGAAACTCTCTCGCTATCTACTTTCCTAACTCTGTATACCACTAAGCTTCTTGTATGCTCTACATTTGAAGCCTCATGGATTGTTGATTTTTCCTTCTTTTGGATGGACCATATCACTAGAGACTTGTGGTCATTTTTGTATTTAACCCCTTTATGGGCTTCTTTGACCTCTTCTTGAGTATTGAATTTGGTTTCTTTTTCCTTCCTTATTGCATAAAAAATCATTGCATTAGCAATGTCCCACTCTATAAGTATGAACACTCTTGAATCTTTCAAGAATTGCCTTCCCTTGAAGGGATTATCTAACTAAATTCTTGCATCAAACTAGCCTTTATTTCCTCCTCTATATAAGAATCCTACTTATTAGATTCCTCTTCTTTTGCTTTCTTACATTTTGCCTCAAAATTTGCTATATTACTCCTCCAAAAAAATTGGATAAAGGCCCTAGATTTAACAAAATCATCATCATCCAAAAATTTCCTGGCAGCTTATTCTATAATAGGATCTATCTCTTTCTCTTTGAAATCTTCAATAGTGAGGGCTGAGAGTGACATTGGCAGTTCTTCAAGCATTCCTTCCTCTACTTCTAATGTTGTTATCAAAACATTATCATGTCCCCCTATCTATTTCAATTGCTCCCTCAAATAGTCTTCACTATCAAAATGGATAAGGGTTTGGGATGGGGAATATTCTTCTGTCCTTGATGAGGATCCTTCCTCCAATTTCTACCACATTATAACTGGTGCTAAGGGTGGTCTCTTTGAATGTTTCCTTTTTTAGAGTGGTACATGCTTTACAACTATATTCATGGCCACTACATAACCTGCTTTCCTCTAAAGGGTATACTACCCTAGGCTAATTATAACCTTAGTAATAATCCTCCTCTCTACCTCCTTGGCCTGATTTAGTAGTTCTTTATTTTCATTTAGTGTTTTCATAACCTTAGAAAAATGTGCCATGATTTTATTTATTTTATCTCCCCAATATTTGATATAAGGTAAGGGGTCATATTTCCTATCTAGTGCATTGTCAAATTCCAAAACCCTACTATAAATGTTTGATTTTTCCTTTTTTACTTCTTTCTCCTATAGAGAAAATTTATTTCTAATTATATCCTCACAAAAGTAAACTATTTGTTCATACGATTTGGTCTTAGTTATTTCTTTGAACATTTCATAGAACCCTTCTCAATCAATAAAATGGGAATGAGACTAGGCCATTTGATATTTATCAAGGAATTTACCCAAATGTCTCCATCCTCCTTTGGTAAGCACAAAATTGTGAATGACTATAAAATTTGGAAAGATGGGATCTTCCCACCAATTCCCTCTCCTCAAGCCCTCCAACTTTCCATAAGAATTAAAAAATTCCAACCTTCAAAGGCACTTTCTATGACATGACATGAGGTTTCCCTTGGAAACCATATACTCTAAACATAGTCAAAACTGAGTAAGGGATGATATCTCCCTATTTGTGACTAACCTTCAAACCTTTAGCATGATCTTTAGGTTTGATAAACTCTAATAAGGGTTGGGGAATCTAAGGGTTGCCTCCACTTAACAAAATCCTCATCTTTGATGCAAAGTACCTATCAAAATGTAGAAAACTAGTATTTGTGACTTCCCAAGTCATGTCTACACTCCAGAGCTTAACTAGTAACTTTTCTCCATCCTTCTCTAGCTCTAGTTTCATGTCTTTTGAAAAGACAAAATGCCCTTGTAGAAGCGCATGTACATCAATATTGAATACCAACAAAAGGTCTTATCAACCTTACCCTTGCTAATGCCAACTAGCCTAGTATGTATCTCCTTAGCCAAGTAACATACAAAATTAAAAATAGAGCTCATACCATACTATAAATTTTGAGAAATCATAAAAACTAAAGACCCTGGGATGTGGTTTTTCTCATCCATGGCAATTTTTTGTCAAGAGAGATATAAAGAGCTTGTGCCCTAGTATTGAGATACTTTTTAAATAAGGTCTTTGGGGTGTGAGAAGTTACAAGTGAAAGATTCCCTACCTTTGAAAAATGTTCTTGTAATAGTCCTCCTTGAAGATATACTCTCTGAGCATCATATCTTGATTGTAGCTCATCCAAGTCAATCTTTTCATGTAATGCAAGGTTAGGGTTCAACAAAAAAGATTTCTCTAATTATCTGAGATGTTACCCTCAAAAGGTTATCTCTAGCATGGTTCTTCACAATGCTCAATATAGGATCATACCTTTTTGCCAACATTGTTAGCAAATTATTGTCCATGAAAAGACTAGGGACAACCAAATTTCTAATATCAAACTCCCAGATGTTTCTTAGTGGTGTATCATGGTTCCTCTATGAAAACCACTTCTTGAATAATTCCAAACCACCCATTGATGTATTTGCATCTCTTAGCCAATTTCCTTTGTCATATAAACCCTCATTAGTTACCAGTCTAGGGTTCTTGGGGACCAATTACTTTCCTTTGGCCATCTCATTGGTAGAAAGGGGTAATTGTTCAAGGAAATCATCATGTACATATATATGCTAATAATCCATTTTTCCTAAAACATCTCTTCATGGAGGCATTTTTATCAACTCAAAAAAATGTCAAAACAATAAATCTCTAGGCAACAAAGGTTCATGCACTTAATTTTTTTTTGATCTCGTCAAGACAACATGTTATAATAGTTTATTGTGTGGAAACCAAAATCCAACCTCTTCTTTACTATGGTTCAAATCTCTTTTTCTTTATGACAAGTAAGGAATGAATTACAAACTTTATGTAAAATTTTCTTGCATGAGGTTGCCTTGAAATACCATTAATTCTCCAATAGTCAAATTGTTCAAGTTACACTAAGAATTTGAAAATTGGTCATTGATCTAGGCAAAATTTGATGGCTATGATTCAAATTTGACACTGTGTCACTTTTTACTTAATGGGACACGTGTCATGTTCTTGTATAGTCTCTTTGGTTAAAACCCATGCACTTTGATTTTGCAAGAACATGACAACCCATCATCCTTTGATACTGGATGGTTAAGATATCTGCATGCTATTAAATTGAAAAACTATCCCATAGGGACACTTGGAAAATTCTCACATTCTCGCATTGGGTAAATATCAAACATCTTTATTCTATGAGGATGAAAGAACCATTGATCTTAGCTTGATTTGACAACCGAGAGAAATTAATAATATTTTCCATACTTAGTGCTCAGAATGAATCAAAACATGCCATCTAGTAATTTACACTGGCATAATCCCTTTTGCAACTCATAACACAAGTTGGTCCCATAAATTCCACATGTCAATTTCACGCAAGCTTACTCACTTTGGTTAAAAAATTTGCACTTTGACTTTGCAAGAATACAACCATCGTAGACCTTCATCTGAATCTATGGCTACGAAAAATGCTTGTTCTTCAAGATTTTGAATGTAATATGACCACATAGGGACACTTGTCAACTTCTCATATTGTCACACATTTTAAAAAGCTAGCACCTTCATTATGCAACAACACAAGGATCATTGATTTTCCTTATGATCAACATTTGGGAAAAATGCATCGTATTCCATCCATTCAAGACCCACAAGAACATCGGTAGTTCTTCACATTCTCCCATTATTTAAACATTGAAAACTTTCATCTTGTGAGGATTTGACAACCCTCGATCCTTATTTAAATCAACAATTAGGAAATAAAGTTGAGTTTGACTTAGGAACCAATCTTGGTATGATAGCTAGCACATTACTATAGAATATTTGAAGTAATGTGTTATGGGCCTCGCTATCCACATGTCAAAATCTCATGCTGTCGCTTTGGTTAAACTTTGAACATCTTTATTTTGTAAGGACACGAGAAACATAGATCTTGGCAAGATCATACCACTGTTGTTAAAATGATGACTTCTTTATTTCCTTAGGTCCTATAGAACATGTGTCACTCCCTCACTTTCCCATTTTTTGTAAAAATAATACATCTTCAAACTTTGGGAACGCTGCATCCATAGATTTTAAAGGAGATCAATGGTTACAACAATAACTCATCAGGAGGGTTACAAATAGGTAATTTTTGGCACATGGACTAACCACAACATAACCACAAGTTAAAAAGAGTTGTGAGTTGGGGCAATAACCAAATTTTGTGAAAGATTTCAAAATTAACCAAGAAAAACCTTATAGAATAAAATACTAACAAGGAACTAGGGTTTTTCAAAGCATTTCACATTAGTACTTATGATTCAATTCATATTTCTTTCCTTGGCAAAGGATATGATCATTAAATTTTCTCAACAATATTGCAAAAAATTGTGAGAAAACAAGGGCATGGATTATGAACTAGGGCTTTTCATGGGTAAACTTACAAATGAAAATTGAAAACCCTAATAGCTCAAAAAATAAATTGGATTTTCACAAAAAAAATTTAAGATTTAAAACCAGGTGAAAAGTATAGGCCAACACATGGGTAGAGAGAAATTATATGTTATATGACTATTGCAAGGATAAATCCGAAAGGTTTTCTTACATTCCACCACAATGAATGATAAACCCTTGAATAGTGAGATTCTATACACTACTAATACCAATTTTTTAGTCACCACCTATTTGTAAGAAGGAATTGGAATATAATGATGTGAAATTCCCACTATTGTTGTCTATGTTCATATTTATGCTGATTAATATGGGTTTATAAAGATTGTCCAAATAAAATTAAAACTAACACTTGTACTATTTGGAATTTTGATTATCTTTTATGTGTTGGAGTCCTTACACTAGTATACACTTGTCACAGTATTAGAAAAACCAATTCTAGAGAGATACAATATTGCATATTTTTAGATTAAACTCAAAATACACAGTTACATTCTTTCAATATCCATTGTTAAATAGTAGTACTTCCTCCTTTCACTCCTATGTATTTGAACATTATATTATAGGGCAAGATAGATAAAATGTTAATTTGTCTAAAAATTGCTATGAGAAGATATTTTTCATTACTAGTTAATTTTTAATAATGCTTAATTTTTATGAATAACATCTACATCCAATGCTCTCTCTCTCTCTCTCTCTCTCTCTCTCTCTCTCTCTCTCTCTCGCTCTCTCTCTTGTGTGTGTGTGTGTGTGATAATTTTAAATATATTTTGATTTTCACTCACTATTTGCTCCTCTTTTTTATCATTTTCTTTTTAGTTCTTTCCTTCTTTATCTCCTCTTCCTCCCCCATCTTATTCTTTTCTTCTCCTCTTTTCCCTTTTCATCCATCTTTTTCTATTTTACTTACTTCTTCTCCTTTTACACAATTGATCATTTAAAACCTTGAAAAAATGGTTGAATCTAAACATTCCCTACCCAAGACTTGGTCTATGAGTCTCAAGTAGTTTCCAATCCATAACTAAACTAACACCCACTAACTTCTAAGATGAAAAAGGGGATCCCCATTTTCCATGGATTAATGGCATGAAAACCTCATGTAAGAACTAAACTTTTATTTTTAATTTTTCTAAGTTTGAAGAAACTTTTTAAAATTTTATCTTGTGTGTGATGATCTTTTTCTTTATTTTCTCATTCATTACACATGAAAAGTGAAGTCACTCAATATTTTTGTGTTCCTCTTCTTCACTGCATGCCTTATTGCATCTGCTAGCTTTGAAGTTATCACTTGTATTAGGATCGACGATATAAAAATAATCACCACTTTAGATAGAATAGATTATATTTTCAAAGAATTTGACATCTATTTCCAAAGTTATTCCTTTTATCACTTCAAGCCTTATTTTTGCTACTTTTTTTATTGCTACCTTATTAGTATTACCATTTTGCAATGTCCCCATACTAGAATTGTGGGACAATTACATTGAATTATTTCCTCTGTAACAATGTAGACTTGGATTGAATTCTTTACTTTGTAATAATGCAGACTCTATAGTCTAACATTAGCAATTTCAATGTAAAAAAAGAAACATTATCAATTTCTTCAATGGAATAGATTTACACTTAATGGAAATGGGTTCCTTCTTTTAAGAATTCAACATCTATCTAAAAAGGTGTTCCTTTTATCAAATTTTCACTTATTTTTGGTACTTTTTAATTGATACCTTTCTTAATATTATCCTTATTTTAGGAAAATTACATTAGATTGCTTACTTTTTAATTGATTTATATTAATCAATTATAGCCTAACTTCATTGCCATTAATGTAAAAAAGAAGCATTGCCATTTTCTTTAATTGGACATATTCATACTTAAGGGAAATACTAAGAAGTTTACTTTACATATAATGTGTAGAATGTAATGAATTATTCCAATTTCTATCATGATAGAAAATGGATTTAGTATATATAAGGTAATTCTTAATGATGTACTGCTCAATATTAATGTATATCATGGTAGCCTCAATCTGTATTATTTAGTTAAGCTGGTCATCCAAAAAAATATTGGGTCCCCTTATCCTTTATCACTATTTTAATTTTTATTCAAAAATACTTCTTCTTTGTTTTCTTTCCTCCTCCTCAACCCCAATTGTCCTTATTTCTCTCCTCCTGCTACTCCTTCTACTTCTTCTTCTTTGTGTTCTTCTCCTTCATAACCTATGTCTGGGACCATGTCCGAAGAGTAGATTTCTACAAGCTTCAACATGGATAGCCTCACATGCTCTAGAGTGGGGAAAAATGACACCACCCTAATCCATGCTATATATTTTATCCATAATCCTAATCTTAATACTACCACAAATTTTCCCTTTCATGATTTGCGTGGAAGAGTTCTATGTGGGCAACACATTGCATCTCTTCTAGTGAGAAGAGGATACCCATTTGTTTGACCTTTTGAAACACCTCTTTGTAATGGCAAAAAATCTAGGTTTTCTTCTTGTCCTACTCCTCCCATTCCAACTTTTTCTCATGCACATCTACAAGTAATACTTATTTATATTCTAATACAAATATATATTTTTGTAAATGATTTTTTAAAAATTTAATGTAGTAACAATATTTAAAATCATAACACCTTCACAAACCATTATTTTATCTTAAAAAAAAAATCTTCTATTTCTAATCAGAAATAAGTATGATTCATTAGATTTACCAAAGGCTATAAAAGTGGTAGAAACAATAGAGAAATTTAAAAGGAAACGTCTAGACATAATTTTGGTAGAAAGGGGAAGAAAAACCAAATGCTGGAAATCAAGTTTTGACACTTACAAGAATTTTTAGATTTTTGGGTTCTATCAGGTGCCAAGGTGCTCTTTTTAGAGGTGCATATTTTGAAGGTGCATTTTTTAAAGGTGTGCTATTTGAAGGTGCACCTCTCAAACATGTTCTTTTCTTAGAGCTGCGCCAACAATTTTGAAGAAGTAGTAGTGTGCCAATAGTTAACTACTAGTTGCTAATTTATAGCATTCCATACATCATAAACATATTTTGATGATAGTTTAACTCCCACAAAGTCCTAGACAAGGTTGAGCTTCCATTTTTAGAGCTCCCAAATACTCCCAAATCAACTCATGGCTTCTATCTTCTTATCTTCTCATTGTTTTATTTTTTATGTAATGAAAAGGCTTATGCACCCATTAATTGATATAAACAAGGGTGGATACCTACTTAGCACCTTTTAGAGAGTTAGTTTGTATGTAAATAGTTTTATTTTATTAGTTTTCTAGCATGAGTTGTATTAGGAGCTCTCAATCCTAACACAAAAGGAGGAGATAATTTATTTTAAATACATGGATGTAATATGTACTCTAGGCTATTATTTTGATGCAATTTAATATATGCTATTATGCTTTCATTTTGAGTGTACTAAATCTTGTTGGAGCGTATTATTTTTGTGAATGCATTTTCATGAATAATAATGGAGCTAATGGTTTTATTATGTTGTTATAATAGTGTGATATTTTAATTATGGTGTTTGCCTAATGTTAATGAATATCACTATTGTGACAAATTAGAGAAATGATTATATTTTTTATTACATTACATTTCGTCTCGTGTGAGTACACTTTTCGTGGCCTTGTGAATTGATGAAATGTGAAACATCTTTTGGTTATTATTGAAGTTCTCATCGATGATTGCATCAGTGGAGTTGAGGAAGTGCTACTCCTAATTTCATTGGTTTGCTGCTAGATCCTTTTCATAATTTAATTCACAGACTTGTTGTTACTTTGGTTTATATCTATTAGGAATTTCCCTTTCAGTAATTTTCTTTAATCTCTTATTACTCTCTCTTTGTAATTTTATTTTCAAACACTTGGTTAAAATAGAAATTCATACAGTTGCATTGATGAAATTGCATTCATCATAAAACAAAAAATACACAAATATATCTTCCTTTGTGGTTACATTTTCAACATAATTATGCAAATTGGTGGGTACCAGCAAAGACATCCTAGTGAACAAACAAATTTATCTTCAATTGAGTTACCTAGTAGGTTGAAAAATAATTAGCTAGAATCTTGAAGTTGGTCACTTTTCAAGAGAGAGATTCAAAATGAATTTTTCCATTAAGCATTGTGCAAAGCAATCGCTCAATAGGTGTTAGCTTACTATTTGATCTCATTTCACTATAATTGTTCAGACCTTTTTTATAAATAACATTCATTGAGGATTATGAATGAGTTATTCACTCTCATGACCTTAAAACCAAGGAAACAATAGTATGGTTTATAAGAAAAATAATTTATTTTTCTAAGTATTCTAAATCTTATTTTTTCCTTACTTTATATTATCCAACAAAGGTTCCAATAGTAAATCTTATTTTTCCTTTGTAATATAACTTTTTTGACAATTTGCATTTGCACTAATTCTCTCCTAAAACATATGATTGACTAATTTTGTAAGATTATTTCATATTGTATGTAGCCCCTTAATATGTTTTATCATGTTGAAATTCCTTTCTTTAACTTTTATTTCACTTTAAATAATACATAATTTTACATTATCATTTTGAGTTTTTCTTATATAAATTCATTTTCTATTATTAGATAGGATATGATAATGCACACGTCATGAGAAATAAATTTTAAGTGATCAGCTATAAGAAAATGTGGAATATTTTTCTTTTATTCATGTGATGTATATGGACCTATCTTTATTGTTAACTAGAATAAGTAATTAAATTTAGTTAAATATTATATTTCAATAATAATGAATTAAATATGTGCAATAGATATAAAACTAAATACAATATATTCAATAGCTAATGTTATCTCTAATGGTTAAAATATTGATTCAAT
>CM053786.1:360248153-360280653 GCA_028749045.1 Cupressus sempervirens
ACACATATTCAACAACAAGAAACAACTTAATTCATGAACACATTTACCAATTGGTGATACAACTCACATGTTTAAATACACTATTAGCATTTGGTTGTGAGGCCTTCCGAGTTGAAGCCAATACAATGAATTGCAACATTGGAGCTTAAAGCTTGCAATCTTGAGACTTCTTTTCACTGACCACCTTTCTTCTTACCTCCCCTCTTCATTTCCTATATCTAATCTAAGTTCTTATATAGCCAGCAAAGGCACAAGTCACATGTTAGACATTAATTACAATTAAGTCCTACCTTGGAGGAGAAACCTATAACCAAAGCAATGAGCATCGATAATTCACACTATATTAAGCGTAAGATATCATGTCATCATGGGAAACCTGCTCCAGAAGAAATAACACACCATGGTGGATGAAATCACAAGAAACAAAACTCGAAGCATAGGGTATATTAACTTATGCGATCTTAGATTAAGGGTCCAAACTAGGTCCTCAACAAGATGTCAATTATGCACAACTTGAAACCAGAATCAACAATGACTACTTTAAACAGGTATAGAAAAACAAAGTAATATTTATGATTGATGTAAAATTGCTCATTGACCCAAGATGCGTCTGTTTTATAATATATATTTTTTCCTTCTCAAAACTAAATGATTGAATAAATTTTGATGGTTAGAATATAAATATCAAATGAACTTCAAATTTTCTTTTGTTGACATTTTTTATCAACCAGTATTAGATTTGGTGGATATGCATATAAAATACACTAATATTTTTTCAGTCTTTATCTGCCCATTTTGCTGAGCATAAATATGAAAATAGGATGAACATAGACAACAACAATAGTGAAAATTTGAGATGATTTGTTCGAAGTGCCTTATTAGAAATAGAAGATGACTCAGTAACCAGCACTCGCACTTATACTGTTCATGGGTTTATGGCACACTCAGGTGGAATAATGGAAAACCTTCCCGATTTATCCTTGCAATAGTCATATAACATATAATTTCTCTCTACCCATTTAAGCCTATCGAGTTGTTTTTGACTGAGGCCTTGAAATTCCGGTTGCTCCCACCAGTGGCCACTACACGACTGAGCAGATGATACACACCCATCCACTTCGAAGGCCTGATAAGTTGCAATGAAAGGAGCTTTACTCCAATCTGTTTTGACCTTTCCTCCATCCGTGGCCCAGTCTTCTCCATTCCAAAGCGTGGAGATTATTTTCATGGGTTGATTCTTCAGATATGTGACACCCACTCCTTCATTGTTTTTGAAAACCCTAATGGGTATGGAATCCACAGAAAATCTGCTCAAAAATATCATCATAGTGTTAGAAACAGATCTTGTAATTGAGGAAATCTTTTATTCAAACACAGTGGATCAAATATTAGAAAAATTGTAAAGTTTTCTTAACATCAAATGAAATGGAAGAGACATCAATGACCAACTATTGAGCTTTTGAGGTTGATAGAAGAGAAGATCTCATACACTATTTGGTTTTGATTCCAAAGGATTGAGTAGCTGTGAAAGTCTGCAGATGGATCAAACCAGAGTTTTATTCTTTGCTCTCTGTTTCCAATCCCACCTGCAAAAACGTTGGTTTGTAGAATATAATCCTTTCCTTGCAGGTTTCCAAGGAACTCAAAGTCTACTTCATCATGGGACGATGAGTCTGAAGACATCTGATACAAAATAAACAAACAAGCAATGGAAAATTGTTAAATATTTGTAATTTGCAAAACTTACGTATTTATCTTTACATTTGGGACTAGGTTAAATGATCAATACTGAATCCCCCACAAAGAAAAAAGTGAAGGGAAGTTATTTAGTGATGCATAAAGTTATTTAGTGATGCATAGTTATTTTCACTTTTTCTAGTTGGGCTCCCAAATAAATACAAATGGGTAGTGGTCTTTATACATAATATGCAGTTACTGTTCCTGCAGAATTTCCAGGAACCAGCTTAATCTTCATGTTAAAGCTCCCAAACAAGTATTCATTTTTTGAAGCGAATCCAGAACCTGAAACAAGCAACGAAAAACCCTATAAATATCATTTTATTATAAAAGAATATATAGTCTTCTTCATTGAAAACATGTGTACCTGAAGCTCTGTCCATGAGGAGCTGTACTGTCTGTCCATCATTTGAAATTTTGACATGGTCTCCTCCCCATAAAATAGCATAGTTTTCATTGAAAGTGGAGCATTCTCCCTGTGAGAAAAAAAGCATAAACAGAAGTAGTAATAAAGAAGTTCTTAAACTCAAAATCAATTGACAGATCTTCATTGCTTCCTATTACTAAACATACGATGCCCAACAGATTCTGACTGAGAAACCAAATGCTTCTCATCTATATTTATACCCAGTTTTTTATGCGTTTGTACCTATTTAAGACATCAAATTATTGATGAAGTTTCTACAAATGAAGAGTGACGACATAGAGAGAACTGTTATGAAATAAGACGGAATATGTGCATTGGGTCATCATCCTCTCCGTGCTGGAATCTGTTCCAACTTGTGTTTTATCTACATGGCATGAATAGTGACGAAGCTTATAGCATTTATTGAAGTAAGTACAAACACTCTTATTGAAGAATATAGGATGCAAAAGGTTTATGGATATACAAAGGTTTCCAATCGTTTTCTTAATTTGGGGTTGCATCGTAATTTCCACAAATTGAATGAAATACTATAGTTAAGAGTTGGATAATTTTGGGTTTTATATTAGTTATAATTGGTTTTTGAACTGTTTATAAAACTTTTATTTATTAAAGTTTTATAATATATTTAAAAAAAAAATTTTTTTTTCATCAATTGATTCTTAGTTGTCAATAGGTTCATGGTTCAGTGATCAAGTATAATGGTTCTGAAGAAGTTCATTAGGGATCAAGTCTTACTGAGTGCATAAACTGGACACCATGAAGACTGAGGTTGGGATTGTGTGCCCCCTAGACTGGATATTACTAGAAAGACCAACAAAAGGAGGGGATGCAGCCCAATGGACTAAAAAGTCACCTGATCCCATAAAAAACCTCTACTGATGTTGTTATCAGTCAGTTAAAAAACTTAAAGAATTCATTTTCCTTCAATTTAATTTCTTGATTAGTGTTTCTAGACTTTTAGTTACCAATTTATTCTTTGATAATTGAATTTATTGTTCATGAATTCCATTATAAGTATTATAAGACTTGATATTCTTTATGTTACATTCCACCCATATCCCAATTGAACTTAATTAGGAAAATTGAAACTCAATTTGATAGAACACTCAAACCAAACCCATGTTTTAACAGCACCAAACATTTAAATTATAATTTGAAAAGGACAAAAGCATTCATTTATACACTCTGAACCTAGAAATAAGTGACGTCATTAAACAAAGACTTAGTTGATAATCATAAGAATTCCTTGAAAAGGATTGAGTGGTCCACCATTCTCAAACATTCTCAACAGTTCAAAGGCGTGTTGAACTTCTAGTCAGTTGAGTCTACAAAGTTTTTTAATTGCGTGGAGAATTTTGTAACCGCTAAGAGATCCTTATATGATTTTGTTTTTGTTTTGTCCGAATTATGTTTGCGTGAACACCTTAATAATTAATTGAAGTAGACCAATTTGAAGTCTTTTCCAAGGTCTCTAATGATAAACAGCCATTCCTTGTATGATCGGATGGAAATCATATGATTTGTAAAGAAAAGCAATCACTCAAGCAAGAAACGTTCGTTACAAGTCCTTTCCATTCTCAATAATTTTAGGGCAAAATTCTATTTAACATAATATGAAATTAAAGATAATGCATTAACTAACTTTCGTCATAGAATTAATGAAACGTAGTTTGAAACTTCAATCCAAAATCACCATCTCGACTGAACTGAGATTTACATGTTTGTTCAGGGAACAAACATGTGAGGATAAGAGATGGACTATCAATTCTCAAATAAAAATCAGATATTTTATAAAAATTTTAAGTTCTGATATTTTATTTTATTCTTATCATGCTCTCTATAATCAAATTCAGTTGTTTCAATATTATTAGAAGCTTAAGTTTAGATGAGTAGTTCCTCACCTTTGTAGGGCTTCTATTGCAAATGTTTCACCCCCTCAATAGAGGAAAAATGTTGCTATTAATTGATTATGGGGAGATATTTCTCTATAGATGACATTTGTTCATAATTTTATTTAATCATAGTCATTTAATTATTTAGTTTTTTTAACATGTAAATTAAATCTATTTTAGTTTTATCTATATGCTTATAATACAATGCTTACAATATGATTTCTTATATCCAAAACTAATGTTTAGAATTAGAAAAATACTCATGATATTTTGAAACCAAATGGTTTCGAAGATTCTTGTTACATATTCCATCAATATTTTTCTAGTTCTAAACATTAGTTTTAGGTAAAAAAAAAATTCATAAGTCTACAAGGTGTATTTTTCTTCCTTTTGCACATCCTGATTGGTATTTTCCACTTCAACATCGATAGTTTTTAATTCTTTCTCCTCTAAATAAAATGGTATTTATAAATTTTTAAGCAACTAGGAACAATATGGCCCAATTTAAAAGAAATAGTGGGAAATATCTATAGTCTTCGATATTAACATATTGTACCTAGTCACCATATTTGAAAGGTAGATTAATCTATGTTGCAATCACCTTATAATTTTTAATAAGAGAAACTACTTGTCAAATTGAAAACTATTGTTAAAATTTGTGATCAATCCAACATAGAATTACCTAAAAATGGCGCATTTTGTAATAATACAAAAATTCCTTATTATAATCACATAGAAAATTTCATAATATTGCTAGAGTATTAACTCCACTCTAGGATCTACGTACAACTATTTATTTCCTATATATGCAAGAGTGGGAGAGGGAACACCATTGAGCTATAATAGTAGGTAGAACTGATTGCCTCAAATGTTATATATAGGACCCAATAAAGTCTTAATAAGTTTTGTTACACTTGTACCAACTATTGATAGAAAATACCAAGAGGTGGTAAATGATATTAAGTATTACCTTAATAGAAGGGCAATACATGATGCAAAACAATAAAGCATGTGAGTATTTATATTAATTTAATCAAACACACCCCTTAAGTTTAAAACTTATATTGAAATCATTTACAAATCTTGTGCTTATTCAAGCATTAACATGAGACTTATAAGCTTATTCAAGCTCCTTGCGAGCAACCACACTAGAAATAACAATTGGAAGACCAAGAGTCACAACTTAGAATTCCATAAAGAAGTCCCTCTTGGAATTTGAACTAGGGTCTCCATAATGAGAACCCATTGCTTCAACCAACTAAGCTAAACTACTTGGACTTAAGTTTAAAACTTGCAAAAAATATTATGTAGTATAAGATGCAATACAGGCCTTGACTACAAACCATTCGAAGTACTCGTGTACAACTAAAATGAAAATCTAGATATCTAACATAGTCAAGAAAGAAGAAAAATTCCATTAAAGAAAACTCCTCTTCAAAAGAGAGAACATAAAGGACTAAAGATTCCTTAAGAATATATCTAAAAGCAAGAAGAATATTGGTAAAGTGAAAAGAAGCTACACAATTTTTTCAAAAGAAGACTAATATGGTGTAAAGTTATAGAAAATAGTCTGTTGGTAGTAAAAAAATAACTAGGGCTACTACTAGAAAGATAAGGCCAAGAATGACAAGCTTAATAAAGAGGATGTCAAAGCAGTCATGAAAAAAAATGGAGATCTAGGAGATGGCTCTTGAGTGAGCTTAATATTTGGCTAGTTACTAGTTTGGCTTACTATCTTTTATTGGCTTTTTGAGTCTAGGGGATTTGTTTTTAGCTGTACTTTGTTTGAAGTTTCTCTATTTTAGTTTTGTGCTAGGTCTGTGGTGGGTTGTTGGATATTAGGAGGTGTTGGTTTTCATATTCAATACTATTTCAACTAGTAAAATTTTATTTTATTATGCAATTAATATTGGGGTTTTGGGTCCCCTATAAAAAACCTAAACTAACCCTTAATCTGAAAATTACATAACCTAATCTAGAAAAGATGATGGTTATGATCAAGAAAACAAGTATTTACGAGTGTCCTAAATCAAACTGTTCAAATAATGATATGATCAAAACAAAGGCACACATATTGGTTAATAGAAATAAAAATGGCACATGAACTTTTAGGAGTGACCCTAGTGCCACTTCTCAACCTCTACAAGTTTAAAATACAACTACAATAGTCTAAATCACCATAATCTAAATAGGATAAAAGTTTGCCCCAATAAAATAATTTTGAAATATTTTCTCTACTCACTCTAAGAAAAAAAAATAAGAAATAAAATGAAAAGTATAATGCCCCTTATAATGTGCTGGTTAACAGTTTGTCTCCTTATCTTTTTGGTTCATACCTTGACTCTTAAACAACTGAATGAATTGTGGAGAACAAAGTAGTTATCAATAGAATGAGTCAATGTAGTAATCTATCAAGGACCCCTGAATTGAAAGGTACATCTCCCTTTTTAATGTAAGATGTGTGATGGATTTTGTTTTTCAAGTTTTGGAGGTATGCTCTTAACCAAAGAGCAGAAGAGGCAAATACTAGATTGCTCAACACTTTAAACAACCTAGGAAAATAAAAAGGGGATTACCTCACAACATGCAATCTATTCTAACTCAAATTCAATAAATGGAAACATGCATAACCAATTATGAAAACAAGAGAAAAGGAAGAGATGGAAAAATAAGTAATTCCCTGATTAAAAGTCAGTTGATGATTTGACAATATCTGAATTGTCTATCTCTTAGCTACTCCATCCACCAATTTCTAGATCTCTTATGCAAATAATTATACTACACATATAAACTATGACATACAACAGAGAGAAGAAAAGAGATACTTATGTTGAAGAAAGTAAGGCATACAACCTGTCAAACAAAGGAAAAAAAACCAAGTTCACTTGCATTCATTCAGTTCCCAAAAATAACACATTCATTCCCTCCACTATACTAAGACTAAATGAACAACAAAAACTAGAAATGGACTTAGAGTCACACACACTAGTCCTAGCTACTGGGATTTTCCCAAAAGTAATTTTTTTGATGCTATTAACTTCTCAAAAAGTTACATATTTAAGCCTTCTCAAAATGGCTGGTTACATTAGATAATTGCTTTGTAGAGCATCTCTGAATAGAATAAACTAAAAATAGGATAGGCTTGAATCATTGTCCATTACAAAGACTGACAAAATGTCATGAAAGGCTACAAAAGAAAAGAGAAGAGAGAGAATGATAGATGTCTAGAAAAGTATCAGAACATCATGACTTCTTAGGAGTAACTACTTTGGTGCTATAAGCTTTCATGGCTTTAGTTACTTTTTCAAGCTCTTCGAGATCTAGAATGATGATGTTGTTAGCTCAAGCCATCCATTAGTCATGCATTTCGGTCAATTTATCAATTTTGGTGATCCTTGACTAGAATTTCTCTGATTCTCTCCCTATGATTGCATCCAATGCAGAGAGTTCCTCAATATTTGACATTTGGAAATTGAGTGGATATACAACTTCATCAACAAATTCCAAGAACTTTGACATCATCCTCTCAATATCCACAAGCTTGCCATTGGTAGACACAAAGGACTCTGTGTGCCGATATCTTTAGATATTGGAATAATTTCTCAATGACCTTCTTCACTAGGTCATGTACATCATTGAGCTCATTTGTAGACCTCATAGAGCTTTCTATAAAAAACTCCAAGGATTGTTTCTACTAAAACAATGAATCCTTGACTATCTTGACAATCCCATGGGTAATGGCAATATTAGTCTTCATGTCAATGAATTCTTACAGAAGAGGCAATTGCTCTATCAACTTGTCTTTTGCCTTTTTTATGGTGGTCTGATGATTTGAGGTTGCCTCTTTGAGCTTGTGAGCATCTAAAACTATACTTCCCAAGTTTTAAATTAATGGGGGACCTTGATCCTTCATCTAGTCTACCCATGCTCGACCAACCTACCCGAATTGCCTTTCTTATTGTAGCTTTAGGAGTAGATTTTTGTTCTCCTCTACATTCGAGTCAAATTGACTTGATGAAGTGTTTTTGAGTGTAGACCTTATGTACTCCATCAATTATCTATTTGAGGCCTTCATGATTTCCTTCTCTTCTCTATGCTCTTCCAATTTATCTTCAATTTTCTCATTGGTGGTCTTACACATGTTCACCATGGATTCATGAACTGGGATGCCAAAATCCACCATTCTGATTTGGAAATCACCTTTGGAAAGCTCATGGAATCTGCCTTCCTTTTGTGGATCAACAATCTCTACCAACGTATGGCCAATAGTTGAATCAATAGCCAATGCACCAATTTTATTTTGCTTCTTAGTCTTCTTGGATGGCTAAGGTGGCTTGGTGATCAAGTCCTTTCATGGAGCTGCATCTTCATATCTCTTCTTCTTCCTATCAATGGTTTCTTCAATCCATGAATCTACACAGAGAAAATTGATAGTTGATTACAAGGTAATATGATCAAATAGCTTACTTGGTATTAGTGGAGTTTTCTTGCTCTATGAAGCAACAAGGAAAGCATCAACCTTAGTCACTGATAGCACCAAAGTATCCCCTTGCTGATATGCATCTTGTTCTTGGTCATCCATGGGGTTGGTCTTTCCATCCAGATTGATGACTTGGATAGGTGAAGATGGTTTGGCCACTAATTTCTCTTATTCTTTCCCTTTGTCCTTGTTTCTCTCCTTGTCCCCACTTGTCCCGATGTCCAAAAGAGAGCCACCTCCACAGGTAGGAATGATTGGTACATTCTTTTATGTAGGATGGTCTCCACCTTGACTAATGGACTATAATGGGTCTATAGATGTTGAAGTAGTAGTTGTGGTGGTCATTTTTGTGGTTGATTGGGTGGCTCTAATAGATACCCCACCCATAGAACTAGTGCTCTTGATCCTCTTCTTCCTTGCTTGGGTTCACTCCACCCACTAATCCATTCTGCTCCTGATCCTCTTCTTCCTTGCTCGAGTCCACTCCACCCACTAAGCCATTCTTTTGATTATTCTCGGCATAAGAACCTCCATAGTGTCTATGATAGGACCTACAAGTGGGGTAGACAAAATAGGGTTGCCCATGATCTTCTTGTAGGATGTGGGATGCATGTAGGCTCCATCATTTGCAAGGTTAGAAACATCAACATAATCATTATATAACTTAATATCGTTAATCATTAATTGTGATCAAAATTTCTCCCTGGTTTGGTAGTCATTGAGACACCTAGACCATAAATCTTTAATATCTAGAACATACCTGTATGCATGTCTCAACTTCAAGTGATCCCTTACAAAGTTGACTGGATCATATTGAGGCCTGAGTACCTCATAGTCTATCAATTTGATTTTACTCTTAAAAATATTCACTATATTCTAAGCATTAGATCTAGAAGCACATGAATATGATCCAACTACTATAGGGAATGAAATCCCGACAATTTTCTTTGCATTAGAACACAAGGTGTTCACTTCAAGGATCTATTGACACAGTTCAACCAAAACCACCTTGCCTTTTGGATACCTTGGAAGCCTCTTAGGAAAGCCATTGTAAGCTATTATATACAAATAAGATAAACTTGGAAACTCGATGAGTGAGCATCAAAATTGGTTGATGGCTAAAATTGCCTCAGGTGAAAACCTCCTTTCAAGGCATCCTTGCAATTCCTAACATAGCCTCATTGAGAATGTATCATTTATAACCACATAATCTTTAAAAATTCTATGCAATTGCACATGCAGATAGAACTCATATACTTTATTGTGCTCATCATAGTTCTAGATGCGAAGGAGGCTAGGCCATAAGTGGTGAGTAGCCAAAGTATAAATAAGATAAGAGGACATGTAAAATTTCTTAAATCCTCTAGTGGAATTCAACCATGAGGCAAGTTCATCATAGATAATTTGTGCCTAGTCAATTTTCAATCTTCAACACATATAGCTTGCACTAGGAAGAATTAGTTCTCAATGAACTCCAAGATCTCCTCTTTCCCTTTTGGTCTGAGAAGTAGAGCAAGGATATCCACTATTTCTCTTTCCAAATTTGTGCCAAACAGGGTCTTCAAATTTTTTCTCTTCTTTGAGCAACCAGTTAGGAACCATGTCCTCTGCATGTCTTCCCATCTTCAAGTTTTGTTCTCATTGAACATAGATGCAGAAGAGCCAAAATAAACATCACAATACACCTCCTTTACGGGAATGCTGAACATGGACTACATAAGTGTCGTATTGATTGAGATGAGGATAGATTGGCCAAGAAAAAACATCTACTTTGTTTTTAAGTTGTATCTCAAGTGACACACTCCCTCACCATCTCAAGTGCATGTACTGCCATTGGAAAACTAGCTGCCTCAACCAATCCACTCTCTTTATGCTTTTGAGTGATTGGGTGAATAGGTTAAGAATTGAGTCTTCTATGAAGATCACCCAAATCATAGAATTTGAAAGAGGTGTCTATTAGCTCTTTTAACTCACTCTCTAGGCCTATTAATTTATCATAACCAACAACCCTAGTTTCCATTCATTATGATTGCACATGATACAATTCTCGATAAATAGTCATTTTAATACACTTGAAGAAATCAATTGCAAGCAATTATGATAAAATAGGTTTAAGAATTAGAATGTTGGCACCACACGAATGAAATTAAGTTTGACCAACGATTATAATGGAAATATTTTCATTTAATTTGATAAAAAATGTCTATTTAAACTTTTGGTTCATTTGGACATAAAAACTTGTATTTTTGAAAGCTCTATTAATTTACTTAGAGTAAGGTACTGATACTAACAATTACTTAAAAAAAGTTTTTAAGTTTTGTGGGGGAGAAAGAGAAAATTGTCTTTTCTACAAACCAACTTTCCTTCTACTTGGAATTGTAGAATGGGGAGTGATCCTATGTTAGCTCCTATACACTTTATTCGTTCACTTTCCACCTTAAGAATTTAACAATGCATTTCATCTATATTGGGGTTACATTCTCACTATTGAGTTTTCCAGAAGTTTCTTTCAAGCATCTCTAAAGAATATTCACACTTTAAGGTGACTTGTCTTTTTGTTTTTAAAGCTTTTGGAGAAGTGACCTTCTTCATTACTTGGGGACAGAAAATCCCTCTCCCAAAAATATTTCCCATAATGAAGTAAAACTAACATCACTTTACCCTCTAACCTCAATCTAATGGCCTCAAAGTTAGATCTCAAGTGTGCCTCATTGATGAAGGGCTCACAATAGTTAACATTGTGCCTTTACTACTTGTTTGTAAAGCCTTGGATATCACACAAATCATTGTGGACTCAGAAGTAAAACAAAACACCTTTGCTTCCATTAGTGCATAGCAAAAAACTCATAGATTTGTTGTTTTCCTTTTGAAGGTAGAATTTACCTCAACAACATGAATGAGCTTCTTCCTAGGATTGGTTTACAACTGCATGGTTCTTTCCATCATGACATATATTCGTATAGACATCTTGTTAATCACTTTCATGGCTTCATTCTTCGGATACACACTTCATTTTTTTTGTTGAAGGGAAGACTAGCTTGATTGATTGTAATTTGTAAGAAAAATAATGAATGGGAAAGATATCAAATGACACAACATAGATAACTTACTTCTCATTGGGAGGACCCTAGAACACATCTTGACCATACCTAGATCACCAAGACCTCATGCACATTAGAAAAATAACAAACCCGCATAAATTGATTAGGTAGAGGTAATGCAAGGGAGGCCCCAAAAATAAAGTAAAGAACTCAAGAAAGATGAGAAGTATGTAACCTAAAGGATATTTAGACATTACACTTGGACATAGACTCACTTGCATACCAATGATTTTGAGTTTTACAAGGGTAGGACCAAAACTTGGCAACATAATGGTCATTAGGAGGAATCTAATAGCTCCACTTAAACTATGTGTAACATAAAAATGCATGAAGGATAAGATATGAAATCTAAAGTGATTAAATTATTTTACTTCAAACTAAGTGAAGGCCATGCACAAAAAATCCACACATTTATGAGGAAAGCATCTTAGAGATCCTATATTAATTATAGAGGGATGCCACTTGACAAGGATGTCAGTGGGGGATAAAAATGGTATTATACAACATGCTATGATACTTTCTAATATAGTATCAGTACAAAAAATATGACATAGAATTTGTGCAAAATACAAAACATAAAATGAAAATTATTGGAAATATATGAGTAACTGACAGGAAGAGGTGAATCATTTACCACTAAAATAATTCAAAATCCCTTAGATGTAAATACAAAATTCCTTTAAACTCACAATTCAGTTAGAACTAGATATTCACTATAACTTGGTTAAAAAAGTAATATAATATATTAATTTTTATTTACCTTTAATAACTTAGTTGCAAAAAGATAAAGTAGTAATAAAAAAATATGAACACATGAGACACCAAGATTTAACATGGAAACTCAATTTAGGAAAACCACCAATGCAATTAGTTACAACTTTTCACTCTTCTAAAGTGAGCCCTATTAGGAGCCAACCCTGATAACGGTTATGAAACACACTTTTAGGTGTGACCCTATTAAAGGATTTAAATCACCCAATTAGGAGTGGCCTTTTTAGAGGTCTTAAGAAACTTTAATATAGAAATATCATCTAGTTAGAGGATTTACACAACTACTCTTAAGTCAACTTTGTTAAGATATTTCTTCATTGACACAATTGTTAGAGAGTAACAATGATTGACTTGATTTATGAAGCAACTAGGTTGAAGATTCAGATCATTTTTCTATCTTATCCTTTAGATCCTCCTTGATCAAAATATTCTTTGTAGCTCCTTGGATACTTTTCTCTTAATCAAATATCCTTCTCTTTTTGCATCTTATTGTCTTCATCACTTGCTCATTGTTTCAATCCACATCTTGACCTTTAATATGTCTGAAATGGACAATGTCAAGTTAGCTTGAATACCCTTTCAAACAAACAAATAACATCCACTGAGTTGACTTGCATAAACCAACAAATGGATAAAACTGATCTACTGAAGGTCAGCTAAAATGGGCCACTCGGTTACCACTAGATTCCTTGGTAACTAACCTAAAGTGGTTTACATTGAACTCATTTGGTAACCAACCTGACTCAGTTTACACATGAAGTCATGATCTTCTATTCTTCTAAAATTTTTCTTAGCAAATATGTGGGTCTTCTAAACTTGGTTCCAATTGGCAGTATTTGTTAAGAGTATAACATTTTTGTAACATGAATGATAATATACAATTAAATAATTATTATTGAAAATCTCCCTCTTTGGCATTGATGGAAATAGAATATGTCATTAAGCAAAGGAAACTTAAAGCAATTAGGATGATTTGTAAGATTTTATAATATCCTTAGTTTCCTTCTAATTCTCCATCCATCCATGAGAACTTGCTCTAAGATTCTCCCTCTGCCATCTTATCTTCAAACTCTATTAGATCAAGTTTTGCCTCTTGCAGATTACTACCTTTGATTCTAATTATACCAATCTCTCTCAATGAATATTTTCCATGATTCTCTCCCTCTTTAACATTAAATGCCAAAAACTTGACATATTGATTTTATAATGTACCCGATTTAATGATTCATATGCAATGGGCTCTGACTTCTTTGCATCAACTAGATAGATCTTCAATGCAGTTTGGTTGATGCATCACTAATTTGTACTGTATTGAGCATCAAATAAGGGAATGACCACTAACTTTCCTCTTAGATATAAAAATGCATCCTTAAGTAATGGTTTGGTAAATATGTCAGCCACATGCTCCTTTGTGTTAACATATTCCAATCTAACCTCTTTATCTTGAACTAGAAATGATACTTGATTGCAATATGTTTTATCTTGGTATGAATCACTGGATTTTTAGATATAGTGATTGCACTTGTGTTATCACAATAGATGACCACTAGATCCTTGATTTCTTCTTCATTCTTGATAATAGTTACTTGAAACACATGTTGTTGGAACAATTAACTACTTTATCAACATATTGTTCCTCTATTATAGGCTAAGAGATACAATTCTGTCTTTTACTTGTCCAAGATACTAACCTCTTTCCAAGAAGGAATTCTCCTCCATTAGTACTCTTCCTGTCATCAATGCTTCCAACCCAATCAACATTAGTAAAGGATTTCAACTCAAAGTTTCCTCCTTTCTTGTACCATAGACCATATTCTTGTGTTCCTTTTAGACATGTCATAATTCTTTTGATTGTCATCATTTGATTTTCTTTGGGATTTGTAGAGAACCTTGAAACTATACCAACTACTAATGCAATATCAGGACTTGTATGAACAACATACTAAAGTTTCCTAATCATAGGTCTATAGGTAGTCTGATTTACCTCTTTTGAATCATCATTCTTGGATAACTTATGTCTAGTAGACATAGGTGTTCCAACTAGTTTGGAATCTTCCATTCCAAAGGTCTTCAATATCTCCTTGACATATTTTGACTGAGTAATGTAAATGCCATCCTTCATTTGATGAATTTGTAAGCCAAAAAAGAATTATATTTCTCTAAAAATTGGCATTTCAAAATCTTTACTCATTTCTTTAGAGAATGACTTACGTAAGTCATCGTGACTTGTAAATAGGATATCATCCACAAATATTTTTGCTAGAAAAATCTTGTTCTATGGTCCCTTTTTAATATATAGACTATTGTTATCATTGGTTCTTTTGAAACCAATCTTTACTAGATATCCATGATGTCTCTTATACCATGATCTAGGAGTTTTCTTTAGACCATATAAAGCTTTGTGTAATTTATAGACCATGTCTTTTTTGTTTGGATAAATGAAACCTTTAGGCTGATCAATGTAGAATTCTTCTAGAATTCCATTCAAGAAAGCTAATTTTACATCCATTAGGTACACTTTGAATCCTTTAAATGCAACATATTCAAGTAATGTTTTGACTACTTCAAGTCTATCAATAAGAGAAAATATTTCTCCATAGTCTATGCCTTCTTTTTGAGTATATCCTTTGCACAATAGCCTTGCCTTATTCCTTGATACTTTTCCATTTTCATTTAATTTTTTTTCTAAATACCCACTTTGTACCAATTTCATTTTCATCCTTTGGTCTAGGAACAAGAGTCCAATTATTGTTCCTTTCAATTTTCTCAATCTCTTCATTCATTGCCTCTATCCAACTTTCATTCTTAAATTCATCATTAATAGTTCTAGGTTCCAATTCATTAAGAAAATGTATAACTTTTAGTTTGTTCCTTTTCAGTGTGCATACTATCTAATCTCTAATTATTATCTCATGTCCATGATGCCTTCTCACATATCTAGCAAGTATAGGTATCTTACTTCTAGATTATGGTTTGGATTCACTTGGTTAACCATGCTCAAAGGTTATATGAATTTCCAATTTTTTCTCTATTTCTATTGTTTGAGACTTGGTTCCCATAGTTTGTGACTCAGGTTCCTTTGTCTGAGACTTAGTTCAAATAGTTTCCAAGTCGGGTTGCATTGGATACAACACTCCATACTTGGGTGACTTGGGTAGGGTAATATGTTGAATGTTGGGTAAGGTATTAGGTTCAAATTAGATAAATCTTTTGTAATCCTTAGATTATTTTCTACTTTGTTCTTCATTCTTTTCTACAAACTCATCAATTTTTACATGTGCACTTTCTATAACCTTGTGAGTAGAAAGATTCAAACATTTATATGCTTTTCACTTGTTGGAGTATCCTAGGAAAATGCCTTCATCACTTCTCACATCAAAGTTTCCTTTTCTTGATTTAAGGATATAACATTTGCTTCCAAATAATTTGAAATAATAGAAATTAGGTTTATATCCATACCATAATTCATAAGGTGTTTGATCTATACCTTTCTTTAGCTGAACTCGGTACAAGGTATGAATTGCTATGTTGACTACTTCCTTCCAATATTTGGTTGAAACATTTTTCTCTATCATCAATGTTCTTGCACAATCCATGATGGATCTATTTCTTCTTTATGCTATGCCATTCTAATGAGGTATACTAGGTGTAAATAGCTATCTTCTAATTCCTCTTTCATTACAGAACTCATTGAATTGATTAGAGATGAATTCTCCTCCGCTGTATGATCTTAAGCATTTGAACTTCTTACCCATTTATTTCTCAACTCTAGCCAAATATCAATTGAATTTTGAAAAGCTTCTCAGATTTATCCTTTAAGTACATTAATATCATTATCCTAGAATAATCATGAACAAACAAAATGAAAAATTTGTCTCCAGTGTAGCTCTATGTACCTATTAGTCCACAAGGATCTGCATAAACTAGTTCTAAGACTTCTTCAGTATTGAAATTTTTACTTTTGAAGATAGTTTTACGCATCTTTCCAATATGAATTTTATTACATATGGCCATTTCAGGTTTCTTTAGATTTCAAATACCTCTTACTCTCTTGTTCTTTCTTTTAGTAACTAGATTATCAAAGTTTAGATGACACATCCTTTTATGTCATAACCAACTTTCCTCTACATGTGCCAAGAAGCATGAAATATTAGAGAGATCAAGATAGAATAGATTACCTTTTGTTTGATTGCCAATTACAACTATGTTTCCTTTACCATCCAAAAGCCTGGCCTTCCCATTCATGAATTCTACCTTTAATCCAATGTTGTTTAGTTGTGCCACACTTAGAAGATCATGTCTCAATTTTTCAACCTAGTAGGAATTATCACATATAATTCCATTATTCAATGAAATACAACCTTTTCCCTTCACATAACATGGTTCATTATTTCCAAATTTAACACTTTCACCATCAAAATGCTCTGAGTGTTCAAACTCAGTTTTATCACTAGTCATGTGATGAGAACAACCACTCTCTGTTATCCATGTGTCATTCTTGCTAACATGAGAAATGAGTCCCATCATTTCATTATCCTCATCATATGATTAATATTTAATAGCAATATAACAAGATTTATTACCTTTTTCTTTGTAGTCTTTGTAGCTTTTGAAATATTTCTTTCCCTTGAACTTGCTAGTTTTTTTTCATCTTTACTTTCCTTGTCTGGACACCTTGCAACAATGTGACTAACTTCGTTACAAGAAAAAAAAATCAATGGAATTTTTCCTTTATATTAACCTTTCCCTTTTGGTAACCTCCTTACAAGTAGGGCTTCAATAGCTTCAATATCATCACCAGATTCTTCATCTTCTTCATTGTTAGATTGTTTGCCTTTTGAGTTTCCTTCCTTTCTACAAAGGGTTAGTTTTTCTTTGACTGTTGATTCTATGTTGCAAGGTCTAGGAAGATAGTTATCAAAGTTATCCAACTCAAAAGTTGTTAACCTTCCCACTAGTACATCCAAAGTTATATCACTTTTTGGATCACATCTCATCTCTTGAAGAGCTGAAACTCTAATTGCATAAATAGGAAGATGATTTATTAATACCTTGCTAACTACTATTGCATCTTCAATTTTTCCTCCTGAGGTTCTAATTGTACACACACTTGCTTTGATTTTGTCACTATATTTTGCAATGTTTTCATCTTCTCTCATCTTCACTTGATCAAACTGACCTCTTAAACTTTCTACTTTGGCTCTCCTCACACTATCATTTCATCCATACATCTTTTGCAACTTGTTCCACATTTCATGAGTAGTAGAAAAATCTTTGACTTCATCAAATTTAGCATAAAGAGTAGAAGCAATATAATTCAACATTGTGTTGTGATTCTTTTTATATACCATCTAACTGATAGTCAAAGGATCAAGAGGTGACACATATTGGTCCTGAAGGAATTTTAGGTTTTTGTCTTCAATGGTTCCCAAATGCAGCCTCAAAAGTTCCTTCCATGCTTTGAAGTTATCTTTGTTCAACTTTCAAATCTTTCTTCTATAAGGCATCTTGATCTTTAGCTTAGGTCCTTGAAACCTTTTCTATGTGCACGAAAAATTTGATACCAATTGTTGGAAATATAAGAGGAGTAATTGAGAGGGGACGGGTGAATCAATTACCACTAAATTAATTCCAAATCCCTTAGATGTCAATACAAACTTCCTTTAAACTCACATCTCGGTTAAAACTAGATATTTATTGTAAGTCGATTAAAAAAGAAATGTGATATATTAATGTGTATTAACCTTTAGTAACTTAGATGTAGAAAGGTAAAGCAGTAAGAAAATAACATGAACACATGAGACACAAAGATTTAACATGGAAAACCAATTTAGGAAAACCACCAATGCAACTAGTTACAACTTTTCACTCTTCTAAAGTGAGCCCTATTAGGAGCCAACCCTATTAAAGGTTACAAAACACATAGTTAGGTCTGATCCTATTAAAGAATTTATTTCACCCTATTAGGAGTGACCTTGTTAGAGGTTTTAAGACACTTCAATCTAGAAATTCCACTTGGTTGGAGGATTTACACAATGACTATTAATTCAACTCTGTTAAGAGATTTATTCATTGCTACAATTGTTAGAGAGTAACAATGATTGACCTAATTTATGAAGCAACTAGATTGTAGATTCAGATCACTATTCTAGCTTATCCTCTAGATCCTCCTTGATCAGAATATTCTTTGCATCTCCTTGATCAGAATATCAATGCAGAATTTGTCATCTTAGAGGAGATGTATGTCCTCTAATATATCCTCAAAAACTACACTATGTGGCTTGATGACTAGATCTACAATTTTAGGCAATACTGAAGATTAATCTTGCGCAATAGATGCAATCTAAATAGGAGCTATAGGTGTAGAAGTAAAAATACTAGTCTCAGGAACAAAACATAAGTTCAAGTGACTCGACTTCACCTCAGTAGTCTCTCATGAAGAAGGAGAGTGAGTCTCTAATAGTGGAGATGGTGGACCAAAATGAAAGAAAGAGTATAAGTGGGAAGAATGATCATTAGTCCCTATAGCAATAATATTTCTTGTCTCACTATCTATGATGTGCACTAAATCTTATGCAAACTCAATTGTCTTCCTTGTCCCACTATCTATAATCTAATAAATAGAGAGAAGGTTAGAGGAAAAAGATGGAACATATAGTACATCATTAAATGTACCATCATCAATGTCAATAGAACCTTTCCCACATACAATCATAAAAATTTTTGTCCTCATCAAATGTGTGGAGTAGGAGAAGCCTAAAAAATAAGAAACAAATTCTTCGAAGATGCCATATGGTGTGAAGAACCTGAATCCAATAACCATCTAGAATAATGTGGAGTAGTAGTTGCACATAGTGGATGAACCTTTCTTATGTCTTTACCATTTAAGTGAAATGGTGATGAAGAAGAATATCTATGAGAAGTAGAAGGAATATCAATATTCCTCTTATGAAGGAGAGTTGTCAAATCTAAAACTTGTTTCACATAGCCAAGAGATCCACATGGGCCACATATACTACAAAGGAAGTGGAGTGGTAGATGAGTTGGAAAAATTTGGCCATAACACCATGCAAATTGTCAAATGAGAGGATGTCATACAACTTCCATCATCAACTCAAGTGATGATGAAATGTCAGCATACTTTGCACAAGGCAATATGAGTCATTTCAAAAGGTGATGCACATTTATGAAGCTACATGGGTAGGAAGACCAATGGATTTGTTTTCATAAAGTCAATTTTGGGAAAGATTGCATGAGGATTTGATTTTATGACCTCTTCACCACAATCTTTAATTATTTTGAAAAAAGGCTGAGTGGCATTATTATGTTCAAATGTGGTGAAGTGTAAAAGTGGGATGACAAGGACACTTTCACCAAATTCCATTTCAACTACAACTAGCAATGGTTTAGGACGAAGGGAAAGGTACTAATCACACATGACATGGAGAGTAGTTCCTTGTGTTTGGAGAAGCCTTGTGATCTAATTATGGGTTTCCACTACCTTAACATTTCTAGCTTGATCATGATTTATTTATTTTGTAGTGGCTACCACTATAAGAAAGGGATGTTGGAAAACTTTGAAAAATTGGTTGTCGAGCTTGGTGAAGAAATGGGTGCAAGTGACCATATTGAACCAGTGGAGATCAAGGAATACATTAGGAAGAGTGAGGATTCTTGGGTTTATCTTCAAGGAGGCCTACTTCTACTTATGGGAGGTATGGAAAAGAAAAATGAGCACATCTCAATATGATTCATAAATTCCTGGAATGACAGGAAGATTAACATTAATGGAATACCATTTGAAATCACAAAGGAATTGGTTGATAGGGTTTCCCATGGAAGGCAAGAATTGGCATAAGTAGGCCAAGGTGGTAGATGAAACCAACCTCAGAATTTTTTTTAGATCTAATGAGGAGTCAGTTCGTACGCATGATGGGTTTTCTAGGGAGGATCTTTCGGTGCCCTAGGATGTGATCTACTATGCCATTATGATGTATATTTCCCTTGAAGATTAGTTCCAGTAGCTATATTACTACCATTTCTAAATTCTCAACCATTTTAGGATCCATGATTTGATTTCTTTTCCTTATATTTTTCTATATTCCATGGAGGACTATTTCTTTAAGGCTAGGAAAAAGAGAGAAGAGGGAAGACCCTTTTATATTATTCATTAGGGTTTCATGAACAAACTTTACAAACATTACCCTACCTTAAACCTATTACTTTTGGTCAACCTGTTGGCTACTGCTACCCCCCAGATATCCATAGACCCTAGCCCTCACTCTAGCCATAGAAAAGTTAAGAAAACCCTTGTTTAGAGGTTAAAATAGCCTTATTGAGTTTGATATTGACACAAGAAAGCGAAAGAAAACTGCTCAGAGGGTTAGTAAATGTCTCCAAATGAAAAAATTCAAGTCTCTCCTAAAAATGACTTCAACTTTGGGTTGAATGAGAGTGAGAAGAAACCCATCAAGAGGAAGAGGCCTCACCAGGACACTAAAAATAAGCTTATCTCTAGCCCTCCTAGCCCCTCACACATCTTTGACACCTTAGAAGCTATCCCTTCCCCAAATAGAAGTGGGAAGAGGACATCATCTCCCTCATAAAAGGTACTCCCAAAGGTTGGGGGAAAAAAGGTAAATATAGCCATGGTCAAAGCCATAACAAGGTGAGGCTGGCAAGGCTAGAGAATTCTATGAAAGAGCTCGTGGAGAACCACATTGGCATCTATAAAAAAATTGAAACCTTGGTGTAATTCTCCATGAATTTCATGCACTCTTCTTCCACCACTCTCTATTTCATGCATATGAACACAAGTGAGAAGGATCTGGGCAAGGAGAGAGAAACCACTCACTCCATTTACTGCTTCCTTGCAAAGGATTGGCTCAAAAATCTTCTTGAGAAATCTATTCAAGAGGAGAAGGTGGACATAAATGTGGAAGAGCCTGAGGAGAAGAGGAACAAGGAAGGTGGAAAGAAAGTGGGCAATTAGCCCTAGCTCTGTCTTTTGTTTTTGTTTTTATGTTTTGGTCCCTGATAAACTTGGTGCCCTACAGGGTTTTGTTATTTACATTTTTAATCAAGTACGAGACTGATAGAAATAATAAGTCTATTAGCTACTAGTACATTTTTACTTTTTATGTGCTTGTTAGGATTAGGGAAAATGGTAAGAATTACTTTGGTTTGGAGCTTTTCTATGCTTTTCTTTTGAAGTTTAAAATTGGTATCGGTTAGATGGGTGGATGGTAACCTTTGGCTATTTTTGGTCAGTCTTTTTTGTATTTAGGGGTCAACCCCTCTTTCTTTTCACTACTATTGAACACTTCAAAAAAAAAACTTCTTATCATAGCAATGTACTCATCATGATTAGACTTATTAAAATAAGCACACTTTGGTCTATCTAGTTTTAATATATCCCCCTTAGGAGGAGGTGGGCATGATGTGATGTGAGGCTAGATTCAATCCAAGACTTCGTAGGATGTGACTTCTGTTTCTTCTCCTTCTTACCAAAAGATGTCTGAGAAACTAATGCATAAGCTATGCCCTGAACTCATTCACTATACCAAAAAAGTCATCAAGCTTAGTCTAGATAGCTAGAGGGGTATTGCACCCATCAAGATGAAACAATAGATTGTCAGATACCTATAATAAAATCAACCCCATTGCCTCATCCGTCTTGTTCCTATTCTACATGACCTCAAAAGGCCTTTGTAAAAATGGTTGCACTATGTCTAAACAAGACCACAACCCTTTTGACCAAAGAAGTCGTGTCATCAAGGACTTCCATGTTTGATAGTTATGAGGGGTCAGAAGTTTTAGACAAGAAGAGGTCTCAACCATTTTTTTAGAAGGTATTTTGATTTAATAGTTCTTGTTTACTGATGTAATGATAAAAATAAAAATATAAAAACCCTCCTACAATGCAAAATACTAAACCCTAGATGCCATAAAGAATGTGTATACAAGCAAAGAGAAAAACATATTCAAATTGAGAATCACATATAGCTTTTGAAAATATTGATGAAAATAATAGAGAATCTAGAAAGTGCTTGAGAAGAGCTTTTCAACTCTTCCTTCAGATCCAAAAATTGAGCTAAAATGAACAAGTTATGCTCCCTAGAATGCTGAAAGAATCATTGGTCTTTTACTAAAAAACAGGTACCAAACTAGAAAAGAATTGATAAAATACCTTTACCATCACATTCGTCTTGGAATCATTTTTTTGACAATATTTCATTTTCCAAAAAATGATACCATATGCTCAAGTTAGAGCCAAAAAATGGACAAGGCCTCTAGAAGTGCAATGAAAAAATTGAAACCCCTCAAAAATTACCAAAGGGGCTAAAAACTTAGCCCTCATCTTATTGACATGACCGTAGGTGGGTGGGCTAGGTAAAGGTGGCCTAGAGGTGAAGTGTAGGCTGGGCTCAGATGAAGATTGGGTAGAGCATCGATAAAGCTCAGGTTGAGCAATGGTGGAGTGCACCTAAATGTCGAATCATGGCACCAAAAGTTTGAAAAAATGGCTTCTGTGGAGAGCAACACTGATGATGGTTTGCAAAGGCTGTAGTGGTGCTATAACACACTACATGGTTTAGAGAAAACTAAAGCAATTTTCTAACATCTTGCACTTTTTTTGAGTGCTTTTTAATTTTAATTTTTTTTGAATAAAAATCACATCAAAATATGTGCCAAGGATCATATGACCCTAGTAGGCAAAACAATTTTTCCTCAGAATGCAATGTTGGCCAAAATAAACATATTTTAAATGGAAATAGGGGTTTTGATGTCCTCTAAATTCAACCATGATGCCTGTTTGGACTCAAGGAGCTCCAATTTTTAGAGAACCCCCTATTTGCACAAAAAATACCTGAAATAGCTAGATTTGATCCAACAAACCCTTGTTCCCACTTTCTTAAAAAACTTGAACAAGCTACAACAGATCCAACTTTGATACCATGAAGGATTTGAGCAATACAAATCCACAAAATCCAAATAACACCTGCATGCAAGAACCTGTCATAGAGAAGAAAAGACAAGGAGAAGGAAAATATTTGGCTCTGAAAATATAGAAGAATATAATATCAGACTGAAAGAATGAATTCAAATTTACAATTGAGTAATTCTTATAGACGGAGATCATAAAACCTAAAAGTGAAACCCTTAGAGGTAAATGATATTTTTATAACTAATATTTAATTATTAAATGGAAATGCATGTGCATAAAGGGAAATATTAAGAAGGGAGTAAAGATAATTTAATAAAATTAAATGAAATGAATCCTTTACTCGTATAATCATCAATATTAGATGAATGGTGATAATGTTGACTACAACCCATAAATTTATGAGACACATTAGTCACGTCAAATCACTATATATGCATGTAGATCTACAATTATTGATACCAAAAAATAATAATAAATGAATCTAAAAAATAAACATAACCAGTAGTAAAACTATGTGTGCACCAAATAAGATTACATATATATGACTAGTCAAATCTCTTGTGACTTTCTGAAATCATTAATGAAAACCTCACTGATACAAAAGAAAATGCAAACTCGAGGCTTTCATGCATTGTTGGAGTAATAACTCCATTGAAAAATCTATGAAAAGATAAAAGCCTTCATAGGAGAAAAAAATATTTTAATAAATAGATGATTGTATAGATTAGGATGAATAAAATATAAAATGATATTTTCTTACAAAAATTATTAAATATAAGAAATAAAAAAATATCAATAAAAAATGCATAACCACTTTAGAAATATCAACACAAAATACTAACCCTAGGTAAATGATATGGAATCCTACATAATCACTACATTAACAATATGATGCCAAAGTTTCAATTATGAACCTAGGTATTTATATTAATGCACTCCAAAAGACCCAAGGAATTGGGTGGTATGATTACCCATTAAATTAAAGTGTCTAGATAATTTTCAAGATCAACAATTATTGTTTCTAGAGACCAAGTACTTTTAAAAATATTCTACAAGTAATCATTTGTCTTGGAAAATGAAAATAAGAAAATATAATAAGTATAGTGATTTTCTCTTTCAAATATTTTACTTTTGATTTTAATGACCATCATAAATAATATCAATTTTGGGATGGAAAACATAGAGTATACCAATGAAAATGTTCCTAAACTAAGTATTAGCTTGAATGGGAATGGGTTTAATAATATCAATTTAAAACATTACCACCATCTCATACTGGGTAAGATTACTAATATAAAAGATATTAATAAACTCACCCATAATTTGCACTATAAACTCAAAACAATCATTAAAACAAACAAAGAGAAAATCAAATATCACTTACCCTCCACATATTACTAACAACTTCAACAACAAGTAAACCAAAGCTCACTTACCCCCTCCATATTACTAGTTCAACTTCAACAATAAGTAAGAGTGGGAGTGAGGATGATTCATGTTTTTCCTAGTATCTTCCCTATAAATTCGAGTAGTGCTAGTAGTAATACACATAAGGGTTGAATAAAATATGATCATACAAATCTCTGCCAAATTAGTAAGAGAGGGAAGACAAAATAAAAGGCTTCCATAGGGAAATTAGTTTCTTTATTGGATCTTAGGAAAAATCTTAATTTTATTCACATTAAACATGGTAAGTTTTTTTTGGTTAGAAGATCCATGACCTATTAAACCTTTATATGTCTTTCTTACCATAGCTCCATGAGAGACTTCGCTTCATTTTTATAATCAATTAAGTTTTAAAATTGAAAATAATTTTACTATAATATTAACCCTAATTCCATGAGGAAAGAATTAACATCATCCTAAAAATGAATTGTGTCATAAATAAAGTATTCCTACATCTACATCCTTGTTGCTACTGGAATTTTTTCCTTAGTATTTCTTTGCTCAACTATTGTGGGACAAAGTTGTAATATTTTGTTAATAAATTAGTAGACTATATTTATGAATCAAGAGTATAGTTAATACAATTTGAACACTTTAATGATGCTATAACATCCATATTGCATTCCAACTTTTTAATGGAGTGGAGCTAGAGAGAAGGCGATAGAGGTAAGTTTTTAACTACAGAGGATGGGATAAAGATAAGGATATAGAGAATGAAGATGGTGATGAGGGGTTAAAATCTTCTCCTTCTCTTTGGTCTTTGTCCTTTATGAACATGTCCTCAATTCTTGTGGGCCTCATTTTGGTCCACTCTATCATTTCCCTTCTCCCAATCTTTGTATGGGTTGTAGTGGATGTGGATAGTTTATTGTAGATAAAAAAATTTTCTTTTCCTTATGGGTTAGTTTACCCCTTCATTGTTCTAGTCATGGAGTAGTTGCCTCTTCCAATGTTGCCCTAGGTGCATATTATTTCTATGCTTTGTGGAGGCATATTTCCTAGTGTTTGACTTCTTTCATGCTAGTGACTAGAAGAATGCATCAAAACAATGAAATGTCACAATCAATTTTTTGATAATAGATACCAAGTATTTAATGAAAAAAGACCAAGAAATACATGTTAAGATTCATTAGATTAAATATATTGAATAATTACCACTTTGTATATTTCTTCCCATATTACATATATTTTTCTTACCAAATAATTTTCTCTAGAAAACTAAATATTTCATTTAATTCTAAACTTATTTCCCTCTTACAACTAATGTACATTACGTATAGATTTTATATTTCTATTTATCATCTATATATAATAGTTTTAAATAAAGAGGAAGGAGAATTAAAAAATGACAATAAGTAAATGGAGCTCTAAACATGAGTGTCAAAATGAACATTTAGGATGGAGATGGAAAATTTGTAAAGGATTAGGGATGCATTTTGTTCTACAATAATTAGTATTTTTTTATTTCAACAATTATATGGGTATGATCTCTCATGTAAGAAGCCCATTATTTGTATTCTTAAATATAATATACATAATGGTTCTCCCTTTTACTTGATTGACTAATTGACTTAATGATTAAATGACATTCTATTAAATATTTGACCAATTTGTATATATGTAGATAGAGGATGTCAAGGATAGATACTATTAGTCTTTTAAGATTTTATAAATTTTACGTCTACAAATAAAAATTAAATATATATGGAAAAAAATGAGCATAAGCAATTAACTTCATATTCATTTGAAACTAATCAATACAAAATTTATTACTTGTACAACATTCAAATAATCCTTACATTTACATCTATATATTAACAATTTTAAATTCCATTATTTATTAAAGTCATTCAATCCAATTATGATTAATTATTTTTAATTATTTTATAAAATATATAATTTAGTACATTTGTTACATTTGAATAAAGATCAATATTTTAGTTGAAACATTTTATTTAACTTATTTTTTTCAATAGGTAAAGTAATATACATAGTCATGATTAAATGGAAATACAACTTTTTGAATATAAGAAATTCCTTATGTAAAATTTTATAAAATCTAAGGCATTTCAAAAAAATGTATGAATATAAAATAAAAGTCATAGGTACACTCTAATGACCAGCTACAAGCCCAGGCTAGGGTATTGGTGGCTGGTTCTCCATCTTCTGATAGTTGATACCCTCAATTAGTGTTGACATTTGCATTCTTCACATAAGACTTGGATTCTTAGATTTGCCACTATCTGGCATACTATCATTGAGCCAAAGATTGCTCACTTTTCTTAGTGTCTCCTCTTCTAGGGTTTGCCTTTGGGTCCTTGACTTTGGCATTTGGCAGTTCTTGATCCTAGATGCCCTTTGTGGCCAACCTGAAAGCTTTCTGCATATTTTTTGGTTTTGCAGAAGAGTTTAGAATTATTGGCTCTAGATTTTTGATTTCTTCAACCCTTTTCATTTCAGAGGCCTTCACATGGCATATGGTGGTTCTAGGTGATGCTCCCAGGCTCGCTTTTAGATATGCCCATATTTGGCATGCTTTTAGAATGGAGATATTATTTACCATCTTGAAAGATCACAATGTTGTTTTATTCTCTCACAAATTTCTTGATATTTATGTTGTAATGTACTCTAAAGAACATATATGTAATAATGTGATGATGCATATTCAAGTACAAACTGACAAAATCACACTAGAAGTGGCTCACTTGCAGAAGCTAGTTGGTCACTGGGGAAATGCCCCTTGTACAGTTGCCTGAGTGCCTCTGGATGCTTTATTCGGTGACTATACTCCTCCTCATGGTCACCAAAGAGGCCATAGTAGTTCTACTTGCTACTTGCAAACCCCTAGGTCACAGCCTCATTGCCGCTCTCCCAACGGTGGCTTTCGTGGTTGTTGCTGCTCAGCCTCACCTCCTCGGAGGTTAGGCTTGGGTTGGTCCCTAGTGGCTCCCCCTACTACCACTAATGTGGGTTGTCTGCCTACTCACCATGACCCCAAGTGGGCATTCCCTCGGCTAGATTTAGCCATTTCTCCTCCTAGGGCCAAGGAAGATAAAGACAAAGATAAAGATGTTGTTGATGCTGATGGTTGGGCTCCCCCTGAGCCAACCAATAACTCCAAGGATTTATGGGGTTCTGATGACAAAGACCCTCCTTTGGCTAGCACTACTCTTGCAACCTGAAGTTTTATATTTATGTTTATATATGTTTTTTGATGAATAGTTGATCTCTGGCCATATGGACTCGTGGTGTTATCTTGTATCCCCAGACCCCTTTTTTGTGAATATGTATCTTTAAAGTTTTAATTTAATGGAAAAAGGTCTATTCATCAAAAAAGTAATAGGTACAAAATAAACTAACAATTCAAAGATATTATAAAATAATTAATAGCTAAGGAAATAACTATCTAAAGAATTAGTAAAAGTGCGTGAAAGTTAATTTTGATGGGATGAACATCAATTGTCCTTGGTTGGACGAATGTTGGGGAATGGATATGGTAATTTATGAATAGAAGTGATAGTCCCTTTGGAGACTCAAAATAACCACATCATTAAAATATATTTTGCCTACAAAACTTTAGAGAGGTAATTATGATGAACAAACATTGAGCTTTGCAAGTTCAAAGCCTTACACACTAGTGTACATCATGAATGATAGTGCCGTATGCTAGTATTTCATAATACATAATATGAAAACTAATTTAATAAAATAAAATAAACCAAAACTAGCAAAATAGTTTAAAAAAAAAAAAAAAAAACTTAATAAAAATACGATTGTAATATTTCTCATTGATTACATATTACTTTAATAAAAACTGCTTGAAGTGAAGAGATGCGTGTAGTAGCATTCCTTCTTTTCATAAGAAGGAACCAATAACCCTATATATTACCCATGATAAGCACAAGGGGCCAAGAAAACAGTTTGAAAGAAAAGATTAGAATAAAATGTGGTTCACTAAAACCATTCAATTCATAAAATACTGTTCCACATTTGACATTACTGTCATATTAATGGTCAATTAAACTTGATGTATACCATTTGCATCTAAGTCTTTCTTGGTGTTCGGATAGGGACTTTACCCTTTCCTTAACAGTTAACAATAGGCAGTCGACTCTGGATTGCTCAATCATCTAACTCTTATCTACATTCCAATGAAACATTCAAAACATTAGATGACTTGTACTTGTTTTTGGATAAGCATAATGACTTCAAGAAAGGATTGGGATTGATTCGTGTTTGCTTTGTCTCACTTAGTAGTGGCCCAGCTCTGAATTGTTTGCTAATCATCAGATCATCTTCAAAAGCGTGTTCTACTGAAAAGCTCTGCGAAATAGACTGCTTACCTTCTAATGGCAATTAGTTGCTTATAATATTGGCTTTGAGATTATCCTTTTATGAAAGAGTGCCTACCAACTTGAAGAAAGAATACATTATTGTACTTAGTCCAAAGGAAGTAAATAATTATTTGAACCAGTCTTTTAATAATATACACGAATACAATGGAAGGTATAGATCATGATATCTGATTTCTATGGATGCCATTTATTTTTAGTGTGTGGTTTGGGCAACGAGATGATCTTCAATAATGACCATATTATGTATGAGCTATACCTGCTGCCATTATTGACTGTAATCAAAACGATGGCTTGGTAGATGCATGGGCGATTGTTGTCGACTTAAGGTCATTTTTTACTACACGTTTTAAATTTTCATAAACAGTTTCATGTACAATTAAGATATGACAAGCAAAATTGGACTTCAACTGAAGGGGAGTGTCCTATGTGGATGTAATTGTCCATGATGGGAATTTAATATTAGAAAATTCCGGATCTAGTGAAAATGTGAGCTTTCAATGGATGTGACTTCATTTTAGCTTTAAATAAATTAGCATTCTAATGATGGTCTTTGCTGAAGAGATAAACACAAAAGTATTCTATGAAAGTAATATGGAAGTAATTTTAAAGTTTGGGTGAATGAAAATGATTTTTTTAACAGATTTGGTTCTTGATAGTTTTATGTATTTTAATTAACTGACCCTTCTAATTAATTGTCTTGGGTTCTATAAAGTAGTGCTTATACTTGGTAGGTCAAAGGGTTACACAGATTGTTGATCTATTATACTGATCATTGACTACAATTTACATAACTAGTAATTCTTAGATATTTGAACAATGTAATAAAATTTTGAAAATCAATCTGTCAAGGTAATTATAAAAAGGAATATCACAGATGCATTCTTTTAAATGATCCTCAAGCTTTATTTATGACTTTTCTGTAGACCAGTGCATGTGCAAAAATATAATAATAAACCAAAGTGTTTGACAAGGAAACTTTCAAATGAGAACTCACAGACTCAAAAGTTCAATTAGATTTTTTTCAATAATAGAAATATTCATCCATATATACTAATGGAATTGCTAGATCTAACTTAGACAAAGGAAGAAGGTATTCTTCTAAATGCAAAGTAGGTACTACAACATATCTTTTAGCAATTTCAACATTATAAGCATTACAAATGCTTGAAGCAATAGCCACCATTCCTAGACAAATGGATAGTTCAAAAAGATTGTTGTATGAGCAAGTCTGATATATGGCTTCCTTATATATATGATAAGGATGTTGATATTCAGTAGAGGAAATTAAATTTTTAAACTAGTGGTGGGTGTACATAATTGCCTTTTTTCTTATTGAATTTACTCTAGTTTGATTGTGATTGATTTTGCATTGAAAAATGCAAATTTTGATTTGTTGAGTTAGAAATTATTTAATAGATTAGTTGATTAGTGAACTGTCTTTTGATTTTGTATTGTATGTTTGTAACCACTACTAAATGATGTATTACAATTACAAAAAAAAGAGAGATGTCACATATAAATCTAATTTGACATTTCACTGCAATCCAAATTTGAAAGCAACACTTTGAAAGCTTGTATGATGTGACCCTTACCCATTTTAGAAGAAATAGCCAAGATTCATTTATATGCCAACATAATAACATTGATTACTATACTTCAAAATTTTATGTTTTGAAATTATTTACCTTAAAAAATGTTCTAAAATGGATTTCCTTAAATATATGTCTCACGTGGGATAATCTTTGTAAGTGTGGGTTCTAGGGCCACTTAGTGTGTTGTGGTGCAATGGAATGTCTCCCATGTCTTCTTCCAATGCTCTTATTCTATCCAGATTTGGCACCTTTTGTGGAATGCTTGGGGCAGACCTTGTTGGAACATTCCTTCCTTGTTTTCTTTTTGGATTAGCTTGGGGAGTGCCCCCTCTACTATGTCCCCTCTTTAGGTTGTGTGGGTTATTGGTCCTTCATTTATTCTTTAGAATAGTTGGTTGGAGAAGAGCCTATGAATATTTCAAGATGTCCAAATTGGAGTCATGCAACTTTGCTAGAAGATTACCCATTCTCTATAGAAGAGAATCCAGGTTCGTGTGTCTAAGATAGGGATATGACTCTTGGTGACCTTTCCATTTACAATGGCCTCAATTTTTAGCTTCATGGAGGGACCCTTGTAGATGCAAGCCAATGGTTCCACACTTTTCCTAGACAGACTAAGTAACAGGTGGCGGGTAAATCATGAGGGGAATTGGTCTCCTTCTCTTCCTGGAGTTCTAAAAGTCAACACTAATGGCTCTTGCTGGGGGAATCCTGGCCTTGCTAGTATTGTGGGATTGGCTTGAGGTTAGTGAAGTCCAATTAATTTTTTCAGTGCATAAGGTTTGTCATACTAACAATTTTTTTGAGACTCTAGAAAATTTTCATGTTGCAGAACAATGTTGTCTGGGAGGATGTCACAAGATTATTTGTGAGTCTAACTCCCAAGTGTATATGAACCTTCTTACTTCAAAGGCACTTGTGAATCTTAGTGCTTGGCTTTAGTTCTGAATTAGATTCTCCTCTTGTGTAGATCTCCAGAGTTAGTTCATTTTACTTGTAGTTCATTCTTCTAAAATGGAATGGAGTTGCTAATTATTTGGTTAAATGGGATTATGATCATGTGCAAGATTGGAATATTATAGATATGGGGCGATTAACCCCTCAATTAGCTATTGAATTCAATAATTTTGTTGGTAGGGATAGATCTCCTAGTTGAGATTTTCCTCTTGTGTCTCATTTTGTTTTAATTAATTTGTAACCCTCTTTTAGTGGAAAATATATGTTTTAAAATGAATTACTAAATATTATTGAATGGTTTGTAATAGCTAAAAAATTGTAATCTATAATGTTCTTATTTATGAAATGCATATTGGTAATCCTTTTATTTATTAGAGTATTTGTTTTCTCTTCTAAGAGTAGAAAATGTGATGTCAAATGCTAAAGTTTTGCAGATCAATCATTACTTCAATGCAAACAAAAGGATGATCTAAACATGTAATGAAAATGACAACATACATGCTTATCAAATACAATTAATGACATAAGAAGATCGCATTGCATGTGCTTCATTTATAGATATACTACAAAACATCTAAACACAATCCATTTCAAAACAATAAAACATTGATTACTACAATGCCGTAACATTGATTTCTATGAGGTTTGGTTAAATTTACTTTAAGTCTTGGAGTGGGGTCATGCATATGGATAATTCTTTTCTCAAGTGATTATGTCAATAATTTTTTTTATAAAGAATGGGTTGGGATTTTAGATTTGATTCATTTTGTTCAATAAATCATTACTTCTTATTT